>JXOR01000079.1:64379-242921 GCA_001014335.1 Coboldia fuscipes | reverse complement strand
AAAAAAAAAAAAAAAAGTTTTGAGGGGATGCTGAATGCTGCCGGAGCCCGTGAGCACCTTATTGTCGCTACCAGTGATTATTATTCACCATCTCCTTTCGATTACTGGATCGGTGTATCATTTCGTTGTAGCCATCAAGTACAGTAGAACGATTCGCGCAGTGCTCTCCATACGATTTTAATATTACCAGTATTATAGACTTCGGATCTCCGGATGTTAGCTACTTGGATTGGTACGAGGAGTGCTTTACTGACTTCTGTTAAAAAACTTTTATTTAGTTATGAGGAAGACAGCCGTGTTATTTCGATCGATCTTTTAAAAACGTCTCGACTTATTGGAAATTTAATATTTTATTTTGATAAATCTGTGATTTGTGTATTACAAGATCGTACAAAAATCGAATTGAAACATTTAATTAAATGATTTCTTAGTTTTTTTTTGTTCTTTGAACTGTAAAGACATTTAATTATCGTTAATTACATCAGTGATTTATACTAAGTGATTGGTTCAGTTATTATAATTAACGGTTGTTAATTCATTATTTGGAAGTTTAAAATTTTAATTTGAAAGAAAACAGTTTTTTTTTTTAAATAAAAAGTCATTAAATGTTGGCAGTGAATTTTTTAAACGAAAGAAACGTTTATATTGGAATTTAATTTCGGTACGTTATAATTAAATTTATTTAGTTAGTAATTAAATAGATAATTAAAATTCATTAATGTGTTAATTAAAAGAAATTGATCAATGGTTTACAGTATCTTCGCTTATGATCATTTTCTTGTTGAAATTTTATTTTTGTTTCTTTTTTGATTAATTGGATTGTGTTATATTGCAATTTGTAAAAAGAAACTTTTCTCAATTTATTGATTGTAATTGGCAATGAATGTGCGAATATTGAGTAATGGTATCAATAATTGTGATTAGTTGCTGATGGCATCTGGAAAATCCGTAAATAGATTTTATCATTTTTAAATGACATTCAATTGATGGAATTACAGACATTCAGTATTTTACGGTCGACCGAGTAAATGAGCTATTTTCGTTAAAGCCCAAAGTAAAATGTAATCATTAAATGGATAATTAACTGATATGTGTTCATTTAGTATCAAGAGAATGAGAGACAGTTTAACAATATCAAATGATAATGGCTATTGATCCAACTAAATAAAACAAAGTTATCAACTGACAAAGTATTGATTCAATTGACCATAAGTTCATAAATACTGGGACGAATTGTTGAATAGATGAGTCTCACGATGGTGGTATAATAACAGATATAATACAATTGTATCGTATTGGTTGTGTTTTTGTGTATATCCTTTTAAACAATATTTTATTCAACAAACAAAAGGATTCTTTTGACCTTTTATTCTTAAAGCATCCATGGTGTCATTCATTCTCACCCAAATGTGAAATGAATGAGATCCATTGGACAACGCGAATGCCACACAAGTATCTATTATACTAAATTGTATCAGGCGGTATAAATGAAGAACAATCATTCATACTATGTGGATTTGAAAATATAAAATATTTTCACCAATTTCTTATCCATATTTTTTTGCTTTTATTTGAATTTCTTAAATACAAAAAATCATTCACAATTTTCTTGTATTCTTCTTAAAAATTTTATCATAATAGAGATAAAAAATGAGAATAGAATGATTGTTGAATTTTTATTTCTTTTCTTCTTGTGTTCAACTGTTGCAATAGCAGACAATTCACATACAGAAAAAAAGCTGTACCAGTGTATCATCTCTTTAGCAGAGGAAAAACAAAAATTATGTATAAACATAAGCAATTCAATTTCTTTGTTTCTCCATCTGGGCAACAGTCAAATGTTATACGATGGTCAATAATTCCAAGATAAACTTATATTTGATCCAATATGTTTTTTTTTTAAAAACTAACATTTTAAATTTAATTTCTGACTGTTGGTTATTATAGGGGAAACAAAAGCAATATTGATACCAATCAATTGAAAACACCTTGTGATATCCGATCTAATATCTGATGATTTTCTTAGAACTCTTAGAGTGAAGAGACAAGTCTCAAAACTTATAGACTATTCGATCAGAGGGATTTTTTGATCAAAGATAACATGTAATTATCGATCATTATTGATACTAATTATATGGTCTGAATACCGCAAAAATGATCATTAAACGAATGATATATGACCCTAATCCTGATGGATTTTATATCACATAAAGAATAAAGTGGCACTTATTCCATTTGATCAAAAGCCAAAATAGAATTGACAAAGTCAATCAATTTACTGATTGAGCATCAGATTGACCTTCCCGCCGCTAAAAAGAACATCAAATTACATTCGTATCAAATCACCTGAAACTACAAACCACACGTCGATCCATAGTCGCCTTCATTCAGATTCAATTCGGTTATTTAAAATAAAATAAAATAAATAAAATGCCGCATCACAGAAGAACCAACTGTTTACCCCAATAGTCTCTTAATAAGTCCATATTTTATTACCGTATTCCTCATTAGCTACCTGTATCACGCAACCAATAAGCACAACTTAGTTAAATAAAACCGTACGTGACTTAACCAATCAAGTTCTTATATAGAATAAACCAATGTAGCATTAATCTTTTGATTTTTCACTGTTTTTCTTTTTTATTTTTATTTTGCTGACTATAATTCTGTTGGTTTATCATCATTGGTATATAAATTCGTTTCTTTAGTTTATACATTATTTCTTCATACATAATTTTTATTTTTCTTTATTTTATTGAATAAAAACCAAAACAATCAAGAAACATAATCATTCGGTGGTATTAGCTAAAGACAACCACTTAACAGTGAATGGTTATTGAAATATAAAAAGAGGAAACAAAAAAAAAATGTTGGTGTGTAATCTGGTAGCGATGCTATTGGTGGTATATCGTAGGTACACCTTTACCTACACATAACACACGTTGCATTTAAAACATCGAGTTGTAATATAAAAAAGCCAACAATTTTATTCATTTGCTTATGGATTTTCTTTATGTGAAATAAAGGAAAACAACAGAAAATAACAAGAATAAATTGAAAAGAAGTACACACGTAAGATGGGTCTCTCTCTTTTCTTATAACTCTTCTTCATTTGGCATCAATTTTTATATTCGTTTCTCTTCTGGTTTTTGGTTCAGAATGGATGTGAATCTTTATATGATTGAATTTTATAATTTTTATTTTTTGTTTTTGTTTCATCTCTCACTCGTTAAAAAGGAAATTGAAAATATTAGCATTTTACACTTGGCTACTTGAATTCAATCAAGTGATGAAAATAAAAACAGATGCGTATTAACATTATCCATAAATGGATTAGGTGAATAATGCCAAAGAGACCGATGGGCATTTAAAGTTAAATAAAATCAACGATCATTTCAATGGGTATCTTATGCAGTGTTTTGCCTGATTTAATTTCAATGATTCCACGCTCATCAGTTAATGATTTACCTGGAATTGAAATCATTTTCTCATCATGTTTAACTTTCACTGATCTGATGGTATGTGATATTTTAATTCGATATGTTTTTAATCGATACTATTCAGATGGTTATTTTAACACAGAATGACAACGATACGAAAACAAAAAAAAAAAACTGGTAAAATTTACAATGAATCAATTGATATTAACCGAAATAAAAAGCAACAATTTGATGATTAATTCGTGAATAAATTTTTTTATTTTAACATTTGGAAATTCAATTTATGAAAGAAGAAAAATAAAAAACGGTGAGGTGTACAAGCATCCGTATAATATTAAGAAAAAAAAATTGAATAAGACACATCAAAATCTTACGTTAAATAACCTGATCTTTATCAATTTATGAATCATAATTAAATGCTTATACCATTAATAAGAGATGAGTAAAATATTGTTTTAATGTTTATGGTCAACGATGATGGTTTGCTGCTTGTTGGTTATATTATATTGTTAATTTTGCGTAATACGGGGCTAAACAGTTGGTCACTAAGTCTCACAAGACACTGTGAGAAATGAAAGTTTGACCGATTTATAATTTTCTTGTTTCATTGAAACGGTCATCTGAGGAAGAAACTGCAAAAAACAAACCACAAAAGCAATTAAGTACTTAATTTATGTCTCAACTTAACATTATGTTTTAATTAGGTTGCCGAACATAAAATGTGTAATGCTTGAATGAAATCTATGCTGATTTTTAGTTACCATTAAGTAGAAATTGCGATACTTTATTTCCATAGAAATGATTAGGCCATTTCCCTTGGATAATTGTAATTTTTGCACAGGTATAGACAAATGGTTAATCTCATTTATCAAAATCAAATTGTATTCAAATCAATATGGAATTCATATTGAACATAAATAAAAATTGGCATTAAATCTTTATGATAATATTCATTTGAATTAGTGAAATTTCATTACAAAAAAATATTGTGCTATTGATTACCATAAAATAACATTACATTTAGCTGACTGTTTTAATCGTATTACTGTATTGAGTATTGAATTGGAAACAACAGTTCATAATATTTAAAATGGAATTCTGCTTTTCTGTGGGATTCAATTTTCTCTTTGGGTTAAAATTTCATTGAATTTATATTTTAAGGTGTGCACACACCTATTGGACGGTATGTCAGATAAAACAAGAGTACATACAAGTTGCATGACGCACTACAATTTTATATGGACGAAATATTCAAATCATCTAATGCTTGTAATACGTCAACCCTATCAATTTTTGATGAAAACCAAATGGTATGTTATTGTCGTCACCGGTTTATTTCATGTTGAATATAATGAAATTGTTCGCAATTGTTTGTTTAGTTGATTTGGTTAATAACCACCACTGACAAAACGCCATAATAAAATATAAATCATTGTCTAATTATCAACAAAAAGCTTATTGGATTTTAATCGAATTAGACTGTTAATTATTTGGTCGCGTGTATTTCAATTCATTTGAAAATTTTATATTGAAATTATGAGCAACTCTCTCACTCTCTCCATATTTGTGCGTTGCCTTTCAACTGACACTCTGTTTAATGATAATTAAATGCTTTTATAATGCTAATTTAGTTAGTTCTTTTTATTCGCTCGTTTATTCGATCATATTCCAAATAAATTCAATTTTAATTTAACGACTGCGCTTTTATTATATGGAATAACAATGTTGCCTCATATTACCATAAAAATCTATTATAAGATATTTGATTACTTTATTTTGTATTCATTGAATTTCCATCAATCGAACAGATTTTGGATGATTAAATTTGATATGAGAATTAGTTAAATGTCTCAATGGATTTAACAGCATAACTGAATTAGTGTTGTTTTGAAACATATAAGATTAAGATATTTTAGAATATCAATTGAATGTTGTCAACATTAATGACGATCATTGTTTGTTTAGAATTTACTTCATTGGACACTTCAACTGGCATTACCACAAATCATTAGCTTAATCAGTTTTATTTATGAAATTCAATGATTTTACGGTTAATTAAGAAAATGATTCTATAAGATGACGTTTTTCTTTTATTCCTTTTTTCGATTCACTTATTATTAATATGTGGATCCCATATTTTGTGTAGGTTTTTCGATGCCTGCCCATCAATACATTTTCAATTAGGGTACGCTATGTTTATTCAATGTAACATTTTGATTCCTCTATTTTCATATAATATTTCGTGTCTCAAAAAGAAATGAGATGATCATCCAAGAAATGGTTGTTATTAGCATAAGGCGTATAATAATCAATGGTTGATTCATATTATAAAAACCCATTCATAAATCAATTTATTAATGAAATTTTTACCAAAAAATAAAAATAAAATTATAACCAAATGGTTTCTTTGTTTTAAAACGAATGGGCCACCGTCTCACATTCATTCATATTTTAAGAATCACAACACTAAATTATATTGAAATTTTTTAATTTTTTTTTTCTTATTTTGATACGATCATGCTGATCTTTAAATGCAACCTCTTGTTGTTTCAACCGAACAAATAATTAACAACACAGAGTAAACTTAAATGGCTATAAACATTCTACAATTTGTAATATTAAGTTTCATAAAATGACATATTAAATTCTACTTTATTATGGTAACTTAACTTAGTCCAAATGAATTATGATGTAGAATATTTTATTCTTATGTAAACACTTAAATACGTTGATATTCAACTAGATCCATAAACAATAAATTAATGATCAAATTAATGTTGGATTAGTGCAGTTTATTCGATTAGCAATCACACGTTTATACGATAAATTAACTGTGGGAGCTTTTCCGTATGAAAAGCCACTGCATCTAATCACACCGTCGGCTTAAAGTATAAAAAACAAAATCAACGTCTATCGTCTCAAAGTTAGAATCCAAAGACCTTTCAGTCATAATTGACATTTTATTGCATTCATTTGTCTATTAAAGCATCCGCTCTGTATAATAAAATACCCTGAGATAACGTAAATACTGATAATTAGTATGTAGTTCAGGTGATTTTAAATACTTTATCTGTGATTAATCGTAACAATTTCTCTGTTTCTTTATTGTTTTTGTCAAATTTGTTTATGATTTTAATTCATTGGAATTTATTCACATGTTTTCCATACTATAAATTCATTAAAAATGTGATAGATCGTCAAAAAAGAATTATTGGAGTGTCAGCTACCTCACTGCTTAAAGTAGCAATGAAACATCATGATATTTAATAAAAATTTTAATCATTATGTAGTTGAAGAAACAAATATTGAATTAAAAATTCACCGATAAAACTTATTTAACTAAATAAAATTACTTGATTATGACAGAATATTATCAACGATATCTATTCATTTTATTAAAATGCAAATCATTTACTATCTTACAGTGAGATATATTGAATAATTGCCATTATAAAAATGGTGTTTACGAGCTACAGTTGACTGTGGCAACTAAACAGCATTGAATCGAAATATGCGCAAAATACTTTGTGTGATTCATCTTGTCTATTTCTTGATGTTTTATTCATTAAAAACTATAATTAATTTTCTCCCATATTTTATAACTGTTAATTACTTTACTGTTTTATTAATTTCATTCACAGGTGAATATATCAGTGTCTTACCTTTATTTTTGTATTACCGTGAGAAAAGATTAAACTCTGATCTAATTTAAAAATCAAATTAATAAAAAGAAAATAAAAACAATAGAAAAGTGATTGATTTTGAATATCAAAATAAAAGAAAAAAAATTTTTTAAAAGAAACGAAACAATCGCATCAACCAAAATTAAATAAAAATGTTTGCTGTTATGAGAATTGATCAAGACGATTGTCGATCAGACTTTCGTCGAAAAATGAGACCAAAATGTGAATTTATTTGCAAATATTGTCAACGACGATTCACAAAACCATATAATCTAATGATACATGAACGTTCACATAAAAGTCCGGAAACAACATATTCATGTGAAATATGTTGTAAATCATTTAAACGACAGGATAATTTACGTCAGCACAGGTGAGTCAATCGTTTTATATTAATTATCAATTTGATTAAATGCATAAGTTAGTGTCTTAAGTTAGTCAAAATTCAATTAAATTGTGAGCAATTTTATCTCTATTTTTTTTTTCGGAAACAAATCATCTCGATATGAATAAGACAAAAAGAATTCTGTTATTATATTTTAGTTTAAATTAATGATGTGTAATATGAATTTGTTTATTTGTGTTTGTATTTACATACAAAATACCACGGTTAGGGAAACTCTTTAACTAAGAGTGACTCAACTTATAATCTTATAACAACTCTATTTGCTCCCTCATATCCCCCCATTGAAATATCTTCTGTCATACCTTGGTATTTATTACTTTTATTTTATATTTAGTTATCATTATTATGTTCTCAACTCTTTATGATTATGAGTTGGTTATTTTTTTATAAAATGATAAAATTCAAATTGACTGTCTGTTCTGCAAAATCCGCCTTTTATTCTGAAAAAAAAATCTTATTTAATGTGCCAAAGTAATTTCTCTTAATGGGGTATGTCTTATAATAAAATGTAAGATTCCCCAAAAAGATTATAATCTGTTGGAGAACAGAACTCAACAGAAGAATATTCTTTTCCTCATACTGAAATAATGAGGATATAAATTTTATCGGCGCTTATCTTGGACATAACAATAGCATAATAAATATGTAAATATTGTACATAATTCTTTTCTCTCTCGCTCTCTCTCTCTCTCTGTGTTTATATTCAGTTCAGTTATGATCCACCTTATTCCACCCGCACAATATAAATTATGAGTATGGAAAAAAAGGATGTTGATTCCATTGAATTTATAATTTTATTACGAACGAAGATATTGAATTGCAATCATGTTATTTATCTTATTTCAATGAAACATTTCATTGTTAAATGGGACAAAAAAATATTGAAATTACATGGAATTTAAAAGGTAACATCTTATAGAAAGACACGATAACAACTGAATGAAAACATATAAATCTGATTTATATGTTATAATCTGTCTTAATTGAGAGTGTAGGTAATATTATGACAGAACGATAGTATTCATCTGATAAATCTCTGTAAGCCGGTGTTCATCACACAGAATAAACGCTATTACACTACGAATTTCTCATAATTTAATTCACTTAATATGATGTGATAATACGAGTGATAATAATTTTAATATGATCCATACAATACCACAATTATTAAATTAAATAATAGAAACAAAATTATGTGGTGGAATCGTATTTATTCATCACTATTTATGTTTGTCCCAATAATGATGTTTATTTCGATCAAATATTGAATCATTAAAGAAGATTGTCTCTCTCTCTCTCTCTCTCTTTTCCACCTAGAAGCCCTTATCATTTCTAATCTGTACGTCGTATAATTTGTTTAATTTTTTTTTTCTTTCACGTGAATTATCATTGCCGGTATGATATTTTATTAGATGCGTTTGAAATCGGTAATATTTCAAAAGAAAATTCGGCGCATGAATGAAATTTTATTTATTTCTATTTATTATTTATACGTTGAGCCTCTAATCATCCACCATTTTTACGTGTGTGACATTACCGATGAAATTAAAAACGTTTTAGAAGAGGAAAAAAAAAGTCTAAGCTGATATGACTTTATGTGATATTATTTCTTTATTTGGTTTGATGGGCTTATCTAAAAATCATCTTATTCTTAATATTTAACTGGTCTTAAGCATGATAATTTATCATAATTATTTAGAATTTCTTATACCTTGACCTGGTGCCCATAATATGGAAACTCATGATTGTTTGGAATGTTATTTCTATTACACATTCATCCAATAGTGGGTTAAGCTGATGGATTATGTGATCTTTTAATGATAAGAGATTCACTTGGCTATGGTGTATTTACCAATCAAACAGTATTTCTTACTCAAATTTTTAACTTTTTGGTGAACTAACACTGTCAATTCCTTTGTATTGGCAATCAAAATGAATTAGTTATCTTATGCACAAATTCCCACCACATATACTTCCCAATAATTCAATGCACATGGTTTAATCTCACTTACTTAGTTATTAAAATTCCATGTTAATCAATACACACACACACATTTAATTTAATTGGTATTACTGAATCACGTGTATTCACGTGTATTATAATTTTAATTATTAATAAGTGAATTAATATTTTAATTGTAATTTTTATATATAAAAATTATAAATATTGTTTGCATTATTACATTATTTTGTTATATTTGAATTAATTTGGATTATGGTATTTATATTATAATTAAGGATTTAAAAACATAAAAAAGAAAAAAAGAAATAAGAATCAATAATAATAATCATTTAATTTATAAACAAACAAAACTTTTCTTCTCTTTCTCTTGTAGATGTAGTCAATGTTGGCGATAAACTCTCTCTATAATTATTAAGGTAACACACACAACATATTAATTTATGTTTATAAATATTATTTTATAAGTTATAAGTGTTTCATCACATAATAGGAATCATTTCAGCTAGTCATATCGTATTAAAATGAAATTTACATTTTATTTTTGGTCGAAATTGAAAAAAACTCATAAATTTTCTATGATTTTTTTTTTTGTTATTTTTGGTATTTCATTGACTTTTAATTGTTTAGGTCATAGTTTAATAACAAAATAAATAAAAAAAAAGAAATGAATTAAACGATATATCATATAAACATTGGTTTAAAAGAACACATTTAATAACATTTTGGTGCTTGGGTGTAATACTTAATAAACATAGTGTAATTCTCACGATTGTCCATTCCGAAATTTGCGTTTTTTATTAAATTGAATTTAATCGAAATTGACTATTAGGAAATGCAAAAAAAAAAAATTAAATTCAACAGAGAATGTAATACTCTGATTTGGATTAGAATTCCCATTTTCTGTTATACCAAAAAAAAAAAGAATCATGAGAGACTAAGAAATTATTACAAGCAAACGAAACATTTTGGCATTGTACATTTAATCGGCCTACACAATATCAAAAGAAACTGGGAATGTCTAATGTCTCCCCCTAAAATCAATGAAATTGTGAACATAGAAATTAGATTATGTTTATTTAAATTGTATCACAAGCACTAAAATGTTTATAATGTTGATTTTATGGTATTAAATGAAAAAAAAAAAATCGTTTAATTGAATTGAATAAATTATGCCCCCACAAATTACAGTGATTAAGTTCGTTTAGCGAAATCATAAAGAAAACAAAAACAATTATTTACATAATATGCCTTTTCTTAAGTAAAATTTTGAATTATTAGCAATTATTTTAATCATTTTGTATTAATCGTTTTTAATTATTTTCCTTTCAGGTCGATGCATATCGATGTTTACAGAAGACACTATTAATCGTCAACAGTTTTGATTTAATTACAGAAAACAACAAGAAAATTTATAAATGAACAAAAGAGCAAAATATATTTATGTTTAATAAATTTTATCTAACATTTTTCTCTGTCCGAAGAAAAGCACAAAGTATTGTGCTTTCAACAAAAGCTCATAGACCCCGAAGGATTTTAAAAAATAATTCAACAGTCGCTTTATGTTGTTTTGCATAGCCAAAACAAACGTAAACCATAACACAACATCGATTTGCATTTGAACAAATGGAAATATTTTAGGAAATTGATGATGCCCAACGTGCATCATCTTAAAAAAAAAATTGGATACGCTATGTTGTGATGTGTAAGCGCACCCCCCAAAGTTTTTCAATAGTTAAAAATAAAAGAAAAGTGAATAAGAAAAAAAAAAAGAGTATGAATTAAAGGATGAACACATCACCCGACCTAAATCACGATAATATTATTAAATATTTTTAAATTAATTAATTGAGAAAATAAAATAAAAATACAATGAAATAATGATGGAAAATTCAAATATGTAAATAAGCTATTCAATGATCTTACTTTTATGTTTAATGTTAAATGATAGGATATAGAGAGATGTCGTTAAACTAAAAAAAAAAAAGAAATAATGGATTTTTATTCTTCCTTTTTTGTCATTTTAAAAATGTAAAATGTCTGTTTTCAATATGAAATTATTCTTATTTTTATTGTTTCTTCTGAACTTCTCATTTCCTTAAATAATATTTAATTAATTAATTGAAATATAAAGAATATCAGTACAATTTATTGGGCAATTTTAAACACCTTTCTGTTATTCATAGTCAGATAATGGCAGAGATTACAAATAAATATCAGTTCAATCAGTATAAAAATTCTTTTGCGTCTATAAATAGTCAATCATAATTGTACCAAGTTAAAAACAGAAACAAACTGATGAAGAGAACCACATTATTAATTACACATTAAGTATTACGATTTTTTTCTTTTGTGTGACCATTAAATTCCATTTTATAGACCAAAATATTATGAATTTTCGTTCAGAATATAATTTTAATGGTGAAAAACAGAAGAGAATCTGTATTAAGAATTGGCTCATTAAAACACCCGATAATAACAAATCTTGTTTGCTCAATATTCCAGTGTATTTAAGCTCTTGTTGGTTTATTATCATTTTCATGGTGTCAATAATTACTGATCATCTACAATTGTTATTGAATATAAAATCAACTTACCATACGTATTATTTTTTTATGGACATTTCAATGGTATTTTGTAAAGAGTAATAAGCGATAATGATGATAAAATTGAGTCTATACGTAGTTGATTATTCATCTCAAAGTATTTTGCCACCTTTGAGTCATGCTTTAAATGTTTTATTTCAATTTTTTTTCCCATTGGAAACAGATGAAATTAAATTCCATTAAATACGTGTGAGAGTGTAGTACCAACAGACGACATTATTATTTTCTTATGTTCAACTGGACCGTATTAAAAAACATAAAACATATTAAAAGGATATTGAAACACAATTTCAGTTGGGAGGTATTGGCAGTAATAAATGATATTGAAATATAAATTTAACTATTTAATGTGAACGATAAAATTAAATAAAAAAGAAAAAGAAACAAATATAAACAATCAATTGAATAAGGAATCTCCTCTACCAATTAAATAATTCTTATGTTCATTTAGTGTATTTCTTATGTTTCCAACATAAATACCTGAACAATAGTGTTAAAATAGTCATACCGGGCAATAAAATAAGAAAAAATTAATATTCGATATTTTATACTACCGTAAAGCCATTTAATGCATTTAGATAAGGAAGTAACTTATTCATTATTGAATCATAAGATACAGTGAAATAGAATCAGTTCGTTCAATTAATAATTATTTGTCGTCTAGTGTGGTATTGATCGTTATTGATTTTTATATTCATCTAACAGTTAGTGGTAGAATACTAATAAAAGAACTACTAAATAATTGAATGAAAAATAAAATGTAGAATAATTCAGTGAGTATTTTCAAGTAAAGAATACAGTTAGCCAAGGAATATTATCAGTTTTCATAACACGAATTCAGCATTACAATGTTGTACAATGTTCATGGAGCTTTTTACAGATAAAATGAAAAGCCTCATTGAACTGTTGATGGCAACACATTAAAATACACTTTATATTCAAAATTATTATTATTATTATTTCTTTAACTTCAATACAAGAATGAAGACTGAGAACAAACAATTAAGTATATAAATATAATTAATTTTATATCTTTTTCTCAGCATTATCAATCAATTTATATAGATTTTACATATTCGTATGTACAGTGGGAATCATTGATTATGATCATCAGTTACATGAATCATTAAAAAAAGAATCACCTGTTATGAATGGTAGTTCCAATATGATTCCCATCTGTATCTATCACGAATATAAACGATAAAAATTATAAATAATTTTGGTAAAATATGAATTATGAAATCAAATTAAAGAAACATCTCTGCCTTTTTTAATTCTAATTTTAATTATTATTATATTTATAATCCTTAATTAGTAATAGATTCTAGTCTTGCCTCTAAATTTTAATTATTATTTTTTTTTTTTTATTATTATTATTATTATTATAAATAAAATACAAGTATCATTCTATATTTCTTATATAAAACATACAAATGAAATGAATAAAATGCTATCAATAAAAATATCAATTGAGTGGTTATTTCACATCTTTTATAAAATTATTAAACATGTAAAATGATTTTCTTATTTTTTTTTTTTATTAATTTTATTTTTATCGTTGTTTTATGAATAATAATGCTAAGGACTAAGTTATAAAATTAACTTATACAGAATTTTTAATTAAATGATACATACAGATAATTTATGAACACATTAGTGTAGTTGAATAAGAGAAATGCTTCAGTAAAATAAAAATAAATTAAAAAAAAAAAAAAAATTAAAAATTTAATTGATTGTCTTTGATTTTATCCATAACAGTTAATTTACAGCTTTGGTTAATTAATATTGACTCTAATTAATCTTAAATTCAGAGAGAAATGCAATGATTTCCTTCAGATTTCGGTTATCTTACATAAAACACTTTTGATTCTCCAATTAAAAAACAAAGAATTTCTTTCCAATTTTCCAATGAAAATATTCTATGTCAGTTACACTGCATCGTCACATATGAACCAATGAAGACAGCAGTCTACTGAAGATTAAAATTATTAATATTCCCATTATGTTGTAGTGTAATACCTTATTTTCAATAATAAAGAAAACATCATAACACAACCATATCAATTTATAAAGAAGAAATTTTAAATATTGTTTTTATTTTGATACAACATAATAGAAACATTTCATCTTAACCAACAAGATGATTATTTATTTTTTCAGCCTCCCTGTCTTGAAATAATCATCATTTGGTTACAGTGAGTCAACAAATTTTCACCTATTTAATATGTCTGGGGCTACCAATCACAACAGTCTCACTACATCAATTCATTTCTCTAATCAAAACTTAGAAATTGATTGATTAAAAATTGAGTTGTAGTTAATTTATCATAAACAGAAGATAATAATCAATTTCAATTCAAATACAATGAATTAATTCCATTAATTCAAAATAAAAACAAACGATCCTTTTTCATTTAAAAACAATATTTCGTTACAAAACTGAACAGGTTGAAACATTTTATAATAAAAACGTATCGTTAAAGAGATTATTAGAGAATTGATTTTGATTATTGCTACTAATCAACCGGTAGTGATTCGGTTCAATTAAGGCGATGAAGTTAAGCAGTTTTCTTAATCCGTACAGATTATGGAACCCCAACTGACTGGCATTCGATTTAATTCACCGTTTGAACAATAAAGAAGTCCATTTATAATCATAATCATTACCATAACAATGCTTTATGGTACCATTAAATAAGAATGTTTCTTATGTGCTTTTTTCATAATTTTTTTTTTGAGAAATTATTTACCCATTTTAGTTAGTTTGAATTGTGCATTAACAGTGACCGGCCAGCCTAAAACAGTCAGGGATTTTTCATTGGAAATTTCAGTATTAATTCGCAATGGGGGTAAACTAATTTAAAGAAACTCAAATGAAATAATAACAATATTAAAGAGATTTTCATTTTAAAATTTCTTTAATTAATTTTTGGGGACACACGTTTTATATTGTTTTGCTGTTGCATATTAAATAGCCCTCTCAGCTCATGTTAATTTCGTATATGAAGAAACCGAACATGAAAAAAACATTGAATTTATTATCAATTTTTATGATAAATGATCTGTTGGATTTGTGAATCGTTTAAAATTTTTGTTTCATTTTTTAGTGCTCATTATCTGTGGTCTTGTACTCAACAGGTATTTATGTTATTTGTCACACAGTGCCGAATGAGCTACACAATCCCATCGAAATAATTTAGTAACACCAAAATGGCATTTTACCATTTTCATAATCTTTGTGTAATATAAAAATTGTCATAATTAACATTGCAGGAATCAGGTTAATAAAAACCGATGAATATACCCCAAATGGTGAATTTAGTCACAATGTTCTTGATATTATAGTGAAGACCCATTTCTTCTCTACATCAGTTCAAGATCATACGCATTAATAATTTGGTCATTTAACTCTTATTTTTCTTAATGTTATTTCAGTGTATCTGACTTCATTTTTGTTGGTGGTTCATTGGTTGCCATTTTTGTATCATCCAATATAAATTACAGAACATTATGCATTTTAATCATGTCAATAAATTAAATTTTTATGAAAATTCTGTTTCATGACAAATATTTTTGTTTCTTCAATGTTTGCTGTATACAGTTTATGAAAACCATAAGAATTTTTTTTTTTTGTAAAGGAATTCGCCATAGAAGCCAAAAAATTTAAATTAAAATAACCAAAAACAGCTATTTTTGTTTTTAATCAAATAGATTTGATCAGATACCAAAAACCGTTGATCTCAAACTGATCAAACTTAATTGTCAATATAAGAACTTACTGTCCAGTTGGTATGTTTAATCGATTAAAACAATATAGAATAACAAACGAATTCCGGATGACCATAATACAAAAGAAAACGTATGATGAACATAATCCTCATTTGAATTTCACCATAGAATGAACTACCTGATGGTGGCAACCCCGTGGTTTCACAGAGGGAACTTTGTCAATATGAATATTTCATTAAAAAAAAAAAACAGAATTTCAAGAAACCAAACGAAATCCAACGCTTTAACTAAGTGAAATAAATGAGAAAACATACAAATCGTTTGTGTTGATGTTAAATACTTGCAAATAATTTTAAATCACATTTATGTTTTAATAAACTATACGCAAAACTTTATATTAATTCTGTTGAAATTATGAAATTAAAACTGAAATACCATAATGAGTGTATACGTAAAACACTTTAAATGAATTTCGGTAATTGTTGGTGAACATTAAAATGATACATTTCATACAATATTACGTTGCTAATAAATCTCTTAAATGCATATTTAAGTTCATTTATGAAATTTCAAAATAAATAGCCCATCTTATGTTACACATGAAAATATTTTCATTTAACTTTATAATTTCTGCATTCAAAAAACCGCAAACCGAATGAAAAATGTCACTGGCAACAGAAATATCTTCAGTTCACCTTTAAAGCAAAAGAAAAAAGTGTCACTTCATTGCTTGAGGTCTTTCTTTTACACCGTATTAAATCATCAACAACAACATCAAGATCATCATATCATTCTATGTTGTCATATCTGTATAGATCATCACATTTTTAATCGTACGGTAAAAAGAAAAAGAAAAACGTCTTAAGAACAATCCTACTCGCTATATCAATTAGCTACACACTTAATTTATGTTCCATTACAATTGATTTAAATGACACGAATTGAATAAAATAATATAATCAGAAATGAATTATAATAACTTTACCATTTATATGTAAATTAATATGGTAGCTTTTATTATAAAGTTGTTTGAAGCTTTTAGCAACCGAACAACTAAACACTTTTAAGACTCATTCTTTTAGGTATACAGCTTCCATAAAACATCAGAGAGACAGAATAATTTGGATATCTGTAGCTAAAGAGATAATAATATTTACATAAAGACTTGTTAGCTGATACACTTATATGGTATAGTATGATGTTATTCACTTGAATCATATTCAACTTTGATTGAATGATAATTTCGTTCTATTTTAATCGAATGATTGTCCCCCAAACATTGGATACGATTGAATCCATTGTTTTTATCTCAATTTTATTTCAATTTCTGGTTTTTCTTTTTGTTTCACGACTACATTATTTTTCACTTTATGATAAATAAAATTTAAATTATGGATGCCACACACTTTTTATGTGGAAGCTTATCGGTTCTTGCTTTACATTTTCAATAAAATATGAAATTCAAAAAAAAAAAAAAACAAAAAAAAATTGAATAAGTTATACGTTACTTATTTCTCATATTGATTTTGGGCCTACGCAACACTTTTTGGTCTCTTCATTTCCCCCCCTCATTTGCACTAACAACAACAACAATAAGAACAAAAGATGTTAAAATGCCACCATTTCATGATGGAATCACATCTACATAATACTCACATAAACATCAGACAAATGATCAAAAAATAATGTATGACTGAAGGCAATAAAATTTAGTAGTCGTTAATGTTAAATTATATCAGCCGCCTGTTCTGAGTGACCATATGGAAGACAAAATTATTAAAAATGAAAATTCTGTTGCCTTTTTTCGGTTTTCGTATTTCTGTTGGTGATACATCGTCATCATCTGAAGCTATCATTTTCATTTTGACAATTTAATAACACCGTATTCAGGTAAAACCGTCTTCTGTTCAAATATTCCACTATAAAAATGAAGAGGTGGACTTGAGAACGTGCCCTCGCTTTAGTGAAATTCTTAATTTACAACACACACGGTATATATTGAAAGACAAAGAAAGCATCACCTTTATACTCTTAAGAAACAGTTGTTGTTGGCATGATTTCTCTATAAAAATTTTCCGACTTGTTTTTTTCATTTAAATCTCATAATTAGTATTTTATTAAATGTTCACCGAAATATTAAAGAAATCGAATTATATTAAACGAAAAATGCAGAAGGAGGAAACTGTAAACGAGAGATGTGCGTTACCAATCAACTATAATTATAAAGACAGTTGCGTTTTCATCAAAAAATAATGATATTCAATGTGTTTTATGATTCTTATGATTTTATGATTATTGATGAACGGTGGCTGCCTCATTATAATTTAACTGTTTAAGGAAAAAAAACCCTAAAGCAGTTGAGTTGCTGGTTTTTGACTCCCCACACAGCAGTACCAATTACAGACACGCATAGTTTTATTCATTTAATTATGATCAATGTCAAAAGTTTTTTGTTTTTTATAACCGATGATGATCATTTTAAATCACCCATCATTTATCGGACATCAAAACCTTTGATTATCATCAGGCCAGGTGAGATATCATCCGAAACTCTATTGCATACCATAATGTTCTTGACTGATTTCAGAATGATTTTATGTTTTTTCATTTATTGAATCATCTCTCTCTCACGCATTTTTGTAAAGATATAAAGCATTCAATGTTTATATCAAAAATCGATTTTTAAATCATTCATCGTACTAGATAAATAACTAAAATTCTTTCATCACATGGGAACCATAATATAAGAACAACAAAAAAAAAATAACAGAATCATAACAAAAGATGTGTAAAGTTCTTACCTTTATAATTCAGCGAAGCCGCAAAAATCATCAAATCATGTCATCTTTAAGATGTTCATCTGTAACGATAAAGAATAAAGAATTTTTGATTTAGACTCAATCAAATACAAGAACAAAACTATGTTTCACTTTAAAATATTTCATAATCGATGCGCGTTCACAATGAGTTTTATGTTATTATTAATGATATTTTCATAATGAATTTTCAATAAACTGATTGAGATTATATGAATCGTTGCAATGATAAAGCAATTGTTCTGTTGTCTATGTTAGATCTTCTTTAATTCCATACGATGTTTTTATTCTGTGTAAGTAAAACTGTCTTCAGTTAGTGAAACTGATTGGGTGACCAATAACAGCGGCATTAGTGAAAGAAAATTCATTAGATTTTTTTGAATAAATGAACAAGTAACAAAATTTATTCATGTTATTCTACTTAAATGTTTTCAACAGTTTATGTTCAATTAACACTGGGGTGTCGCAAGCCATCGATTACCAAATAATGATTATTCAAAGCTCAAGGAATTATTGGTATTGAACACTCGAGGTGACTTATAATACAATTGACATATTCAATAGACTATGACCGATCATTTAAAATCAGTATTCTTTATTGTTGGCGTGGAAAATAATGCACTCAAAGACAACGTAATAAAATTTATTCCAAGGATTGATTGTTACTATTGATATTAGTCTAATCATCATTATGATGACTTTTGAGTCATCGATTATCTACATATTTTTTCTCATATTCAATTCAATTCCATTTTAAGTTAACAAATTATTGTATCCCATCAAATACTATTGTATTCAAATATTAAGAAACTATAAAACAAAATTTATTATTTTCTTTATTTTTTTGATTTTTATTTTTATTGAAGTACCTCCAGTACAGATTTATTATTAATGTGAAAATCATTTAATACGAGTTTAATTCCATCAACAACCAATCACTGCGAAGACATTGAATCATAAAAAATAAGTTGATATATAATGGACATATTGTTCATTGTTATACGTTCATGTACAATTAAACTGAAGCATCATGAATGATTTTTGTTCACAAAATTTCATCAATGTGGCGGAGCCCTCTCTCTTCAATGTAAGTATTACCCATGAAATTCGGTATAGAATAAAAGACCCAAAAGTGATCGAATAAATCCAATAAAAAGTACTTCAATCGATGATAGGTTTTCTCGTCAAAAAAGTAAAAATATAAAATCGATTTACCATTCATTGAGTATATCGAATAATTAAATTATATGTTATTATCTGCCATTAAATTCAAGTGTATACTTCTTGTCATTATACGATTTCATTGGATGTCTGTTAAAAGCTCTGCCTAAAGAAAAGACGAGCAATTGAATGATTATGAAGACATAGATACAATTAATGAATACCAGTCTCATTGTTCCTCTACTTTACTTGACTTTACTTCAATCTAAAACTGAATCTTTATATGGTATACCCAGTTTTCATTGTCCACCATCGAAATCCAATCGAAATACAGGTGAATTGAATACGTAAAATGAACAAATGAAAGAAAAACAAAATCAGAAATCAAAATTTATTGTTACCGTCCTTATCTTAATTTTTCATTTTATTCGAGTATTTTGATTGGCGATAAGTTGTTCTCTTTAAGTAATTCACCTTTACGGAACAATGAAGCGACTATACAACACCCCAAAATGGTATATTGCACTCAGAATGAATTGGTAATTCCAGTTCCACCATTACTTTTAATCGTAACTGATCCATAAATCAAATCACCAGAGGTTTAAACCGATAATATAAAGAACCGATATAAATTCATTGCTGCTATTATGACGATAAGTCAACAGTCGGAATTAGTAAATTATATTCGTAATAAAATCGATCTTAAAGTCATTACGTCTCATTCGATTTTATAAAATATTAGTTCATTGACTCACATCTCTGTTGGCAGTTAAAGGTACATACGATTCAGCATTAGATTTAAGAGAAAAATCCATAAACAATTGTTGCGAACGTGTTTAAGGAAGCATAAATGATTATCGAATAAGAAATGACAACATAAAAATTTATTACAATTCGAATGCATTTGGCTCTATGATATTCAAGTATCACGTTAAACTCGTGCCAATAATTTTCCAATTTCAACTTGAAATAGTTTTTTTTTTTAATGTTAAATTCATTCGATTCCATTTGTTAAAAGAAAAATCGACGACACTAAATGTGAAGCAAAAGTCACAATAAAAAATACAAGAACTGAAGATAAAAGTATTATTTTTATTTAATGTGAAAGAATAGAAGAATTATTGAGTATATTCATCTTATGTTTGGCAATTGGTAACAACCCCCAACAGCTACAGAACAGTAGAGAGTGCAAGAAAATTTGTGGTGAACTTAACAGCAACAAAAAAAAAATGAGAAAATAAAAGAACGCCAATCTTTATCTCATTGCTTAGTCTATTGAATTCAGTGATCCTGAGCTTAATCTAGTTTGAAATGGTGAGTGAAAAATACGATACATGAAATATACAATTCGATCAATTGTAAAATAAAACTCTGAGAGCAATTCGAATAAGAAGTTTTAAAGAAAAACTATACGACAAATTTATGGACCCATCAATAAGACTCTGATATGCGTTAAAAACCATTATAGTGCGAACAGTATAACCAAAGAGACAAAAACATACTTCTATATATGAACGAAATAAAAATAAAATAACGCCAAACTGAAATAAGAAATCAACGATATTGAATTGAATATCCAATTGGATACGTAATGTTAAAAGTATTAATACTCAAAATCACACACAATATTTTATATTAACACCTTAACAGAATGCGTGTGGTATTTTACCATATTGAAAATTATAAGAGATAATACCGTTTGCAATATACCCAGATGTGTCAGAGACAAGTCAAAATGCAACGAAAAAAAAAAAACGAAACAGAAACAGAATTATATCCAAAGATTCAATACAGATATTGATTCCATATGAAAGGAAACCAAATGGTCAAATAGATTTTAATATTATTGCAGCCAATGATCACATAACCATTAAAATTGACTCTAATGCACCACAATTATGCTTAGCCAAACTGTTAAAAATTATTGCAAATAGCATTTAACTCTTAGAAATTCAATTTTTTCTTACATAAAATACATAACAGCATTTAAATGAAATTTATTCCACTTGAATGTTATATTTTTGGATACCAGTTGTCTTCTATAACTGCAGAGTTATTTCATTGCATAGAAATACCATCTCTTAGTGTCAAATTGAAAACACTAAATTATATCTATACCCAGTAATGCATAAGAGAGAATAAAAAAAACTTCCTAATCAGAAATCGTATCGAACCGATAAATTGTGGATCAACATTATTTGCAAGCAAAAGTAACATAAATGTCCAACATATTGCCATCCACTTGTTACTCAAGAGACTGACAATCCGGTTGGACAATATTTCTTCAATTTTCACGTTGTTGAATTTTCACCATTTGCAGCATTTATGAAAAATCCAACAATTTACATTCCAACATTGAATAATGTAACAGCAACAAATGGATTTTCTTGTTTTTTTTTTCTCATTTAACTTCTTTTTAGATTATTGAATACAATTTAACAAGAAAATAATTTATTTGTCTATTTATTTTCGAAATTATGTCGTCTATTTAAAGTTGCTTTTATTCTGTGGCCACAGGCATACAACAGAGATTGGAATATACCAAAAGGAAATCACTATTCGGCATTTGGTATTTGAAATTAAATAGTTAAGAGAATCAACTAGCCATTCAGAATAATATCGACGCCATATGAAAAGTCACATAAAAATCAGTTACAAATTTATTTGGCTCAGTGGGTGATTGACCATTGCTGTTGGTCTTCGTTACCGGGAATTAACCTTAAGAAAATACCGACATTGACAATTAGAGGTTCACATACTGATCACATTCAAACTGATGACTATCAACCCCCCGGACCAAAACGAAGAAATGCGGAACCGTTAATTAAAGACCAACTGTGGTCGGTATTTTAGTTTTGATCCATTATTGATTTGAATCCATATCACACTTAAAATCTTTTAAATTCTGACAATGATGCTACTTGACACGTTCCTGTTGTGATCCAACAGGGTAATCTTTTTCCATTATTTAATCGGAATATATTCAATGGATTTGCGAATAACTGATACTGTTTATCCTTTTTGGCATGGAAATCAAACGGATCAATGAATTTTGTATGGAAAGAACAATTATAATAGTGTTTACCAATAGAATGGAATCATCGTTTTGTAACCAAAATATTTATTAAACGTAATAAAAAGAAACTTAAAATCCATGAAATTCAATGACAACAAATGATACAAAAGGATGCTGTATGGAATCATCAGTTGAAAAAACATACCAGCAATGAATTGTATTCCAATCGTCTAAAGACCAAGATGAAAGACAGAGACAGAGTGTTCTATCTATTTAAGTATCCATAACGAATCAGGTATTATGGTATTATCTGTCCAGCGGGTGTCAAAATAATGTAGCTCCTGGCATTTTTTATCCCAATTTTTATTTTGTCACTAAAATTTCCTAGCCATTCAATCCAAATACTTAACTTTGGTTAAACAAAAACATGCAAAACGTCATCCTTTCTCAATCTCCATATAGCAACAAAACAAATAAAAAAAAAACGACAAAAAACCTTTCCGAAATTGATCTTCATTCTACTCAATAACGTAGAAGATCATAAGCACTGTTGGATACAACACAAGGATCACTGTGAAATGAGATAACAACGGAATATGAAAATTGTACCAATTTGAATAGTTGAATTGATTCAATGAAAATATTTGGGCATTACCCATATCACTATGATACGATAACAATGGCTATCTATAAGTGTTACCATTATAAATAAGAAGTCTATTGAACATTTACACCGGAGGTGAAATGGATATCGCAAATGAAAACCAATCAATATTGAATGAATATCAACGGTGATAATATTTTGGCATTTTTATGCATTCAACTTTATAAGAGAGAAATAACTAAATGAATGACACACTATGCACTTTGGTTATTGTTTGTAATCAGTCGGTGGTAGATTGAACGAAAAAGAGATGATGATACCGACCACCTTGATTGAAAAGTTGATTTTTCTGTATCTTTTCTTCATTTAAAAGTCTTTTTTTTTTTTGTTTGCTGTGTGTGAAGTGCGGTAGGTAAGAAAAGATAACGAGACATTAAATGTAAATCCAGGATATTGAACAGTTACAATAGAAAATTATTTGCAGCAGCAGTAGGCAGACATCGATTATGGTGACATTTACGACTCAAATTAACCATAAAACTACCTTAATTATAATGCCCTAATGGAATTGAATAAACAGTTTATTCACTGTAAGATCTCTACCATAGATGAAGCGATTCTAAACATGGAATTACCTTGATGACCGCATGGTGTGAAATCTGTATTTGATTCAATGTTATGGGTCCGTTACCTTTTGCATTAAATTAACCATTCAGAGTTCAGTAGAATTATTCGGTTTTGTTATAAGAAATATCAACAAATGTGTAAACAATTTTAAGACAAGAAATAAAATTATTAATTTTTCTTGTTGCTGTTGTGAAAATAATCATTTGTATTGTTGGCCTCTTAATCACGTATTCCATTATGAAAGATATCTTTTAACTTGGTAAAGAACTGTTAAGATTAGTGTCAGTCGTGATATGTTTTATTTTTTCTTTATTATTTTTCTTTCTGTTTAGTTACTTATATTTCAGTAACTAAAAACTACTTGAAATTAAAAAGAATATAAGACAAGAGAAAAATCATCAGATGAAATTAATGTTCTATGTGATCAAATTAATTTATTTAACAAAAAGAAAAAAAAGGCAGTTAAGAAACTTTAAGAATAAAGTATTTAAGGAATTAAATATTTCATCAGTTTTCTTTGTACTCATTATATTACAGTGTCACATTTGTTGTTTAGCCATTTAGCATTTACCATTGAATTAAATACAAAGAATTTTATTATAAAAAAAAGGTGGTAACGAATATAAATATCAATTTCTTTTACATATAATTTATCTAAATTTACCATCAGATTCGTGTCTATAATTTTATTATTATTTCGTTCGTTTTTTTTTTTCATTTTATTTTCACCTTTAATTTATTAATGTTTCAAGCACCGTAAAAAATTTACACCTTCTTTAAGTGAAATACGAAAAAAAAAAAATAACGAATTTCTGTGTACGGTTAAAGATAATGTGATCATACATAAGTAATATCACATTTGAATACCCCAAAATAGCATGAGAAGGAAGACATATTATCCATTCAATTTACATGTCTATTCATTTTTATTTAAAATGATATTAATTCACTGTATTTTTCGTCTCTCTTATCTTTTGTCATATTGTGTGACTTCTTCTTGATCTTAATTCATTTTGATTCATTCGTAATTATCATTGAACGTGTGAAGGAGATGGTAAAACATTTGGCACTAAAAAAACACTAATGGTAATTTGCTTCCATAACGCTTCCATTAAGGTAGTTCCATCAGTTGATGTGACACACAAAAAACAAAATAACTCATTTTCATTTTGTAATAATGGAATTTTATCTGTGCTATTCTTCGGTTTTTTTTTACGTTAATTTCGACTATGGGCCATATGCATAAAATATAATCTGATTCGTTCGTATAAGCGCGCATCACTAAAATTAATGTGGTAACGAAAGGTGTGTCATTACGTTTTACCATTTTTATTTCTCTTTTAATTTTTTTGATTATTCTGTTGTTGGTTGTGGTTTTGTGTATTGTTAAACACCTCATCACCTCATTTACTACAGTCACACGACAATTGATTCTTTACTATGGCGTTGATTGTAACATATTCATGGTCTTGTTTTCTGTGATTTCAAACGGTATAAAATAATATTTAATGGTCATACATAATCACTTAATCTAAGATGCATTATAAGACACATAATTTAACTTAAAAAATAATATATTTTCTTTGAGAAATTAATACGTGATCAGTTGGATTTAACATGGTAAATGATATCAATTTGGTGTATAGATAATTACCAGGAGTCAGTTCATTTAACGGTAGATTGATTTTTATGTACCAAAACTGAATCATATGTTATAAGTAAATTTAATAAAAATATTAAATAAAGAAAATAAAATAAAATGCAAACAACATTAACATGATATTGATATGCCTCACCCATATTTTCAGTGATATTATATGCTTTTTTTTTTTTTTAAAGTTTAACTGTTTGGTTGTGCTGTAATTAATACCGATAAAATTTAAATTTATTGTGCTTACCATGTTAAAACACATAAATTTAACATTATAACTGAACACTTTTGGTATCATCATCAACATTATGGTGTTTTTATTTTTATTTTTTTTTTTTGTTATATTCGATGTATCTCATTATTTAAGATACTACTACTTAATTTTTGTTTCTTTTGTAGCGCGAATATTTGTTGGTTTTATTTTATGATGGTTATGCGTGTGATTTAAAACACATTAAGAGTGATTTTTATTTGATTTATCGTAGATTAATCGCAACAATATCTTCATGATTTTAAATCATTTATATTTGGCGTGACAAAAAAAAATTTCAAAACAAAAAATTTAATCATCGCAAAAATACGTGATTATGGTAACATAATACGATATTAAAGGAGGGTGAGACGTATTTCCTGATAACTAACTGTGTCTTGAACGATTGTAATCAATTATTGTTATAGAGATGATGGTTATGGATTGTAACACGTTTCAGTTGTTGGCTGCCAATCGGCAAATTGATCAAGAACACGGGTTAAAGGAGCTTTTAAGCGCATAACAAAAATACCATAAAGAAGCTAATTAGGTCAGTGTCGAACCTGTTTTGAATTAATAAACATTAAATTCATCATAAAAATTTGTATAAATATCCATACAGTGATAAATTGATGATATCTCTCTACTAACTTTGTATCGTTTTCAACAATTCAGTATTATGTCTTTGTATTTTATCTTATGTTAAACCGTATAAAAGACACCAAAAACATTACAATTTATCCATTTATGGTGTCATTTTATAGTAAAAAAAAGAATCATTGATAATAATCATACTTTAATAACAAAACGGTTTCAATGGTGATTATTACATTCATACATTTTACAAAAAAATAAAATAAAAAAAAAAAAAGAATTCATTCTCTCTTGCTGGTTGTAAGGTGAAACAGCTGAAGAAAAAATAAAACTTTATGAATGAATCATTTTCTTAGCACGTAAAATTCATAAATGAAAAATTCCATACAATTATGAAATAACTGCGATTTTAACACAAGATATATAATAATAATATAAATAATAAAAGAGATGAGAAGTGTCAAGCGCCAGGTCATAATTTAATGAATATTACCATTAACAACAGCAACAAAAATTGAAACTAAAAGATTATGACATGATACCAAAATGCTGTATAACATTACCATAATTCTATAGAATCCCAAACGAGATCAACATAATGTTATACAAACTAATAAAAAAATGAAAGAAAACAGGTCGCAATCATCTTTTCTTTTTGTATTTAGTTGTAATATCATTTTGTTATGATACAAAATAATACCAAAACCTTATGAATATTATTTCGGTCTTATGAATGAACGTAAAAAAAAAAAATTAAAAGAAAAATACCCCAAACGTGTTAAGTGCTATTTTTGCGATAACATAAAATATAACTGATTAAAGTCTCTGTTGTTAAATAATAACAAAACGAACAAAAAAAAATAACAAATTTTCCCTTTACAATGACTTTAGATGGAATCATAATTGTTTACTTTCAAATAAAAACTTTACTATTGTGGGAATATTCTTCCGTCGATTGAAATGTTTCATTTATGTTTCCTCAATTGATTACACCACACATCCGAGTATCATCTGCCTTTGTAAGTATTCAGCCATTAAAAGGTGAAACAAAACAAATGGATAAGTCAATAATCAATAACAAAACATTTAGTAACAAATAATGAACGTCTTAGTTTTTTCTTGTTTTCTTCTCACTTTCGACTTTTTTTGGTGCTTAAGTAAAAGGCGATTTCATTTATTTTGTGTTAAACAAATTAATGAAGAGATTATTGAAGAAGGCAGTCAAAGTTTTGCTGTTGATTTAACTGAATGTGGTGCCATACCGTTTAACACATATGAAATGGGTGCATCAGGAAGTGGTAAAAGTTATTGGACATCCTGTGCCGAACCCACAATACCAATCAATAAGAATCTCTTTCTTCTCTCTCTATTAAATATGATATCAGTTTCACCTAAACACTATCCATACTTGGATCCTTTTTTATCTCTCAATAGCAAATATAATTTATTCATTTATATTTTCAACGATCTCCTTTATCTAATTTAAACATGAAATCAATTGACGTCGCCTTACTCTCTTGATCTTTGTATTTTTAGCGCATGCAATAAAAAATAAAACGTTCGCTTTAAGGTGAATCATTCAAAACGATGGAAAATAACAAAAAAAAAAATAAAAGACGATGAATAAACAAGAAGATATACGAAAAACAGAGTTTTAAAATTTATGAATGAAAATGGGATATTATTGGTATGGGCAAAAGAAACTAAAAAGAAAAGAAATTCATTGAGAAAATGATAACCAAACCCACATTTAGAATACCACATATTACACAGTATATTGCATATGCAATCTGAGACAAACATATAGGAATGATTTTATCACCTGACTGATTAATGATGAATTTTATTCTACTTTGGTACACGAGTGTCATCATGATGGTATTGAATATGGAAAATTCTTAAAATTTGAATACATGATGGGTAAATGAATAGAGATGTCATTGAGATTGAAACACTAAAAGCTACATAATTGAGTGATTGTATGAAGATAGCGAGAAATCATATTTAACCATCTACAATCAAATAATCCAAGTCAAAATTATGTACAAGAAAATTAATAGTTGTCTCAATGAAAATGATAAATAAAATGAATGACTGTTAGGTTTCTTTGCAAAATTGTACATTAATCGCAAACAGAAATAAATTTTGAATATGAACATCACATTGTAATACTAAAAATTGGTGTTCTATGATATGTAACCTAGTCAAATGTAGACATCAATTTTATGTATTCAGTGAATGTTCTTATCACATCATCTATTAACTGTCCAAAATGTTAATTTTCTTTTTTCATCTGGTCAATTCCATTCATTTGCATTGTTTATATTCAAGAAAATTTAAAAGCAACACCATGAAGGGAGTCCCAAAAACAATATAAATGGATATCAATTTGTTATTTAAAGAAAAACCCAAAAAGAAAGAACAACATGAACGTAAGAAAATGTTCACACTATTTCTGTGGCCACTAATTTGTTTTATTGTATTTAGTTATTAAGTAAACAATTATTCTGTCACCTTTACGTGTACACACTCTAACACCTTTAAATTGGTTGAAAGGTATTCAACAGATAGTTTCTCGTTTGTTTTCTTTTCATTTTTGTATTCTACAGCTCTTATCAAGATGCATAAAACATTAAATAAAAATAAAGCGACACCAAAGAATTCAATAAATTCTTCTTTATAATATTGTTCGTAGCAATTCTTCACAAAAGTACTGATTATTTAGTTAACAGTGATGTTATTCATCTAGTCCCCAAACCATAACGAATGACACCTTAATATGAGATTATTGGATAATTAATGTGCCCGCAAGGTAGATTCGAATGAAATTCTTGGCATATTTTCAAGTCTCTCATTTTTGCCTCCAATAAATTGGTGGCAGTCAAACTATTCAATGAAAAATAAACTCAAATAATAAGAGATTGATCATATGAATGTCTTTTATAAATTACGTACAATCATTTAGATGGAAATATTTTTACATTATTTATTGTTACTGTATTGGAAAATTAATTGATATGTGAAATATATCACAGGTATTTTTTGATTCACCTGGTCTCTTTAATCATCACCCCAAAAAAAAAAACAAAAACCTTCATAAAGATAGAAAACACAACAGAGAGAATAATAAAACGGTTGTGCCAAATGATCATAATATTTTTAGTTTTTAATGTGTTTTACTAAGTTAACAAGCTACATGGACGTTCAAGAAAGAAGGAGGTTGCTGGAAGAACAAATTTGAGAACAAAATTTATGAAGTAATCTCCACTTCCAACTTGACTCTGGCTTTAATGGTTTAGATTTATTGATTTTGATACCGTTCGATGGATTACGCGTTCATCGTTGTTCATATTCCACTTGGTTTTTTTGGGTCTAGACTATTTACCGTGAAAACACAGAAAAAAATTATTGAATCTAGAATGAGTGTATGAAAAATGAATTTCTTGTGTGAGGTTCCATAAAACAGTGGAGCGAGATACTTAACCAAAAAATTGAAGACAAAAGATTATTAGGTTCATTCTTTGTTGCTTTTTTTCTTTAAATTTCATTCCCATGTGACTGAATGTTGTTGTTGTTGTTGCTCTTAACTCTTCAACGGTTGATTTGCGGGTGGCCCGATTCATACCGGTAATAAAGACAACGAGCTTTCGGTATTTTATCTCTTTTAACAAATTTATCACCACCTTTTCGGAATAGATTCTTATTAATTCTTTTTCGCTGGTTTAAGTGCTCTCTCACTCTCGCTAAAACCCATACGAGGTGCACACGAATTTGCATTTTGCTGTTTTATTGCATAAGGAAAGTTTATGGTGAATTAAAGTCAACAAATGAGTACTATGGGTACAATGGATGTGATGATCTCCATATTAACCGGATGACCGAATCACTTTTACCCAGTTTTTATTATTTTTATTTTATTGCAATGCATGTGAGATATTACCTAACGATCTCTATAATTTGTTGTTTAAATGCATCAGCACTTCTTCTAATGATAATGAATTAGTTGGAATTATGATTTATATGCACAGTCATTTGTGTCAATTTGCCATAGACGAAAACTAGTGAAAACAATAAAAATGTGGAAGTAAATCATAGTTAGTGTTCACAATTAAATTATGTGGAAAATTTAAACGCATGATTATGTGAAGAAAACAATTTCTTCGCCAAAATTATTGAGTTGGCTGAACAAATTTATGATAAAAATCTTAGCGTTTTGCCACTAAAGCACCAAATCGATTCCATCACTTAGTTGTTTGGCTCTAAATAAAAAGGGGTTTTCATCAAATGTAAGAGACTCTATAATTTAATAAATTGCAACCAAAACTATTTTTATGAACAATGGGGTTTCTTTTATGATCTCTTATAATGTTTTTCTTCATACATTTTCTTTGGTCCATAATACCACTTTGTGTGTTTTCGATTTGGTTTTTTTGTCTGACATAATTATTATTATCATCGTTGACACACCTTTGTGGGTTTTATACGCATAATTATGTTTATTTGTATTTCATTGAATTGTCTGGTATATTTTGTTTTATCTTTTCTTGGGCAAAAATATTCTCTTATTTTTATTTTAAAATAAATGATAATTCATTGACTGATGTTTCTCTCGCCATTGAATGTAATTTTGTACAGTCTCCCCCCAATCTCAATGGCGTTTAATAACCGGGACATCACTTTTATAAATTAAATGATAATTTATTACTTGAATTTTATGCACAATTTGGATACAATCTTCATTACATTCAAGACATTTTATTTTCTTTTGCTGATTTTTTATTGGCTATCCCTTTGACTTATTGATTAATTCTTGGAGGTGACTGAATGGAAACATTAAAAATCAATTGAAACAAAATATGTATAATGTATATGTGTGGTTTTATTTAAAGTACAAATCATCATTTAGCATAAGAAATTCAAGTCAATTTAGAGTGGGCATATTCAAATAATAAAAATGAAATCGTTTAACCGCAATGATAACAAAAATTCATAAAAGTACGTTAAGTTGTTGCTAAGAAGGATGATATTATAATTTACTTGAGTGAAACAAAAATATCGTGACTTGTCATTAATTAAGAAATTATTGTTTCATCAAGATGAAATGAACAGAAGTCTTCAACTTATTGGATTATCTGTATTACACATGAGTTGATTCATTCAATCAAATACTAAAAACTGATGAGAGATTATTATGACTCTTGTGGTAATGCCACTTTAATCAGATCTTATTACTGATGCAACGAATATACCGCTCATTAGATAAGCCATAGCGTAATTTAATACAAATTATCCTTTTGTCATGAATTCCAATTAATCGTCTTATGCTTTTCTCAGGATCATTAAATATGTTTCATGTTGAATCATACTCTATATCATCTGGTTACATTGATCCCGCATTTTAAACTCAAATGCATTTACTTAATTCCAATCTCTATATCAAATACCTGAACTATAAGTCCATTTGATCAATTAAATTATTATTTATTTCAAACAATTTACGATCACCAATCAAATATAGGGCCACAGATTGCATTAGCATTTTACCACAATTTAAATAATAAAAAGAAGCATTAAAACATTAAAATCCATTATTGATTCATATTGATATACCTTTAAATAAAAAATTTCTGTGATTATAGTTTATTGGTTTGTTGAGTGTTTCACCGCAAATGGTCGACAATATTTTGAATGTGCACCTTTTACATTCAATTTATGTGTTCAATTTTTACTTAGATGGAACTAAAGACACACAATGCTATTGGTCTATTGGCCAAAAACCATAAACAGGATCATACCGAGATGAATTATTATTATCACATTGTGTTTGGTTGTGTACCAAAACCAAAGATTCAATTCTTTTTAGAAAATTATAAAAATCAAAACTATTCAGTACAATCCAATGATAATTCAAGACTAAGTACTTTGTGACGATTCCACATATAAATCGTAACATTAAACGAAACATATAAATTGTTATTAGTAGGAAAATTGTGTATGTGCAATTTAAACACAAAATAAAATCTTTAAATGATAAATAATCGAAAGTTTTGTGACCAACAATATGGTAATAGCAATTTATATTGATTTTAACTTATAGGGAAAATATATTAAACTCAATAAAATATTGATGACGTCTATAGAGTGGAGAGACATACAACATTAAACAACATACAGCATATAGAGAAGTATAACAACAAAATAATAATAATCGGTGAATTATAATAAAAATTATGCCGCCTGTTCAAATGAAAATTGACATTATATGGTAACAGAGACGACATCGTCACAACATGATAGTGAAAATTCCAGCAAAAAAAACTAAACGGATCCCCATTGCCAAATGGAGCATTTGAATGATTTTATTTTTGTTTCTTAGTCATACAAAACATATAAGGCTGGGGCCACAGGTAACCCTCACTTTAAACGTTTCAAGCACATTATCACAATAATGGTATCCCGGGGCCTAAATCGATTGATATCATCACATATTGATACTGAATTCGTTCACCGCCAGATTGCGTTTCGTTATTGTAACCGCCACCAATCGTTTTAAGAAATAAAATTTTCATTCAACAGTAAGGCACACAACAAAATATCTCATTTTCTTACGTTCTTTTCTCTTTTACAATCAACAAGATCACTTGATCGCAATGAAATTGTTTCATTTAATTTAATCCAATACTCAATTTTAAATGGAATGTCATACGTTACATCCAATTCAAATGAATGTAATTCATAATATTGATATGAAACTAACTTATTATTTTAATATTTTAGCGACAACGTAAAACCAAAAAAAAAATATTCTGGAATTCTAGATTCCATTCATTCAACAGTAACGATCGATATGAGATTTTATTTAAAAGTTTTAAACGGAAATTACAGTTCACATTAAGATGATCTCCGCATATAAGTCTCCTTATGTGTCTTTTATTTTTGGTTAGTCTTTTGGCCAACATTTTACCACATTATCTCCCAATGGTTATCACACAAAAGACATATTAAGCGTTTTAACAACACAACTAGCAGATTTCATAATAATAATGAAATGACAACCACCCGCTGATTTGTATTGAAAGAATAAATATTCTAATGAACCATTTTTATAAAATATTAACAAAATAAAAAAAAATTATGATTTCTGTTGACTCAAAATCCATTTTATATGTTTCATGTATTGATTTTATTTCTAAGCCATTTAAAAGAGGCGTAATCTGTAATGTTGCTAACTCACCACATTAAGTGAACCACACAGTTACTAAATGAATAAAATAAAAACACCAAAAAGAATCATAAAACATAAACGATAAATGAGGAAATTAATCATTCATCAATAAATGAATATAAAGCGCATCTATTTTTATTTTATTTTTTTTTTAAAATTGTTTGCACCAAATTAACACTTGAGAATGCGGAAATGAAATTGATTTTCTTTTAGTTTTGTTTTCTACCATTCGATCTTGTATTTTTAATGTGCAAAATCTCTGTTATAATTTGTTAGTACACAAGACAATTACAAAATCATTCGATTGCAATTTTATTCTCGTACCAAAAAAGAAAAAGAAAAAGAAAAAAATAATAAGAAACCATTAATTGCATTCAAGTAATCATTCAATAAATAGATTGAATTACATTGTAATTTTTACCACAATTGAAGGTGTTTAATAGTTAGATCTCGTAGTATTCATATCTGATTTTTAATAGATTTTTATGTAAATGAAATTTTTTTTTAATGTGATTGGCATTGAACAAATCACACTATTTTATACCTCTACGGTTTATACCATAACACTTCTTTAACATTTTGTATCAATTAATGTATTACCGATAACAATTGTAAAATTTTGTGTTTTGTTTTGTATTCAAAATCGTTATTATTAAGTCATTAATCGTATTATATAATAAAATGAAAATGAAAAATAATAAAAAATTAATCATCAATATACAGTTTAATTTTAATTAATTAATAAGAACGTTGCACATTAAAAATATCCAATTGTTGTTGTCTTTTTAATTCGTATAGTTTGTCGACAATAATCAATTTTAATGTGAGTCCACCTCAAAATTACCTTGAATCAATTCCCGCTGTGTATCATACATTATTATTTTTTTTTTTTTTAATTCACTATAACTTAAAACATTTTCAATTCATATATTTGAAATCATTTAAATATGAAGGAATATAGAACTCCTTAATGTACACGAATCAAGAGGTGCACAATTAAAATCTTCCATGCCAAATATCAAAAGTGTTTTGCCGTTTTTTCATTCATTTAAGATGAATATCACACCGGTATTGTGGATCAGTTTGTCGGAGATGTCGTCTCTTTTATAATTGATTACTTCTGAATGATGTTATGTTTAATTTTTGTTTTTAAATTTTATTTATCTCTCTTTGGTCACATCCAATCCGATCACAACGAACAAATTGTATTAAGAAGTTCTTCTTGAGATTATTATTATTCAAATTCATTTAAACATCGATGATCGATTTCTTTCAACTGGATGTTTAGACAACAATAAATGAATTAATTAATATGAAAATATTCAAATGATGTAGAGAAATATTAGTTTACTTGTTACGGTTATTCATTTCATTAAACATGTTATGGGTTAATGGTGGCTGGTTATACCGTCATGTTTCTAACCTGTATGACTTCAAATATCCAATTTGTCTTTGACGTTTTTGTTGTTGTTGTTGTGTTTCTTTAAATTTCATGCCCAGAAGATCTTTGAATGAGAATCAAAGAGATTCCAATCAAAATTATATCACTTTGTGGTAAAATTACACACATTCTTTCAATGATGGTGAAACCGTGGAATTAACTTAACATTATTATTGATATTAAGTAATAATTTAAATTGAATATTGAAACATAAATAAAAGCATAAAAATGTACCGACGATTGAATTTCCAACCCTTTTGTAACTTGGTCATTTTGGTTCATATCTCTGCTGGTATGTGATAATTATGTTTACCAAAATGTCTATTCATTTAAATGATATACAGACAAATTCGGTTTTTATTTTCATATCCACCATAAATGATTTTATTCTCTACCGATTATTACTGATCTTGGGTTAAGAATCTACGGTATTTGAGTAGCCGAAATTTATTATATTGTTATATGATCGCTGTATCCCAATTAGTCATTTTATCCAAATTTTATGGTTTTTTATCAACAGTTTAAAATCAAAATACTGTGATCTTGATTTTATAAGATTAATCAAAATTGAATTGCAGTCACCGTATGTCCCGCATACCTAGTCGGACAAATAAAAAAAAAAAATAAAAGATACAGAAGATCTATTTGCCGTACACCATACGACATCAATTTCTGTGATCGTGTGTATATCATTTATTTAAGAAAAAAACAAAATCAATCGAAAATAATTATAATTTATTCAACAAAAAGGTAAGGAAACAAAAAAAAAACACAAGAGATTCAATAATATACGATAAAGTAACAGAACAAAAAAATGAGAAGTAAAATACGAAACACCAGAAGAGATACAGTTCTTCTGTTAATGTATCAAATTACCTACTGTGATGAAGACAAAAAGAGTTAAAATCACAGGTATTCAATAGAATTAACTGAATATTTATTAACAATATTGTTGGTTTTTATATCCTCATTTGATTATGTGCAACCACCTTTAAAATAAAGACACCCAGCATAACTAAATCGTATGAATATTTAAACATAAAGAAATAGTTTCTTTTTCATTTAGTTTTTGATCTGTTTTGATTACCTCTCAATTTGATTCTTGTATTGTTTTTATCTTTATTTTATTTCATTTTATTTTTTTGTAAGATAGAAGCCGTAACTAGCAATAACTCGTTAAGTCAAATTATATGATTTGATGCTGATTTTCATCTAGATATTCTTTAAATATCATTTGGTTATATCGACATTTCAATAATGACTTTATTGTCACATTTAATTATTTAATCCTATGGTCAACGAATAGTGATTTAACCCCACGATCTGTTATGTTATTCGGTTTATTATTAATCCAAAAAAAAAAAAAAACTATCCATCGTTTTTATTTGTCTTATTCAATGTATAGTGGATATTCAATATAATATTGATTTCACGATTGATGTTTGATGTAATCCGTACTTCTGTTCAAGCCTGATGGCATAACCAGTCAACCATTAATTACTATGCAACTGGCCTGTAATTTAATCTCAATGTCTATTACTTTGATTATTCACACACACACACACACCGATGGTCGATGTCAACCATTGGACAGAACAATAAGTATAAATAATTAAATATTGAATTTATTTTATTCGATTAAATCACATCATGGACATGAAGTTTATACGATTAAAACTCTAGTCGCTAACCAAACAGGAAAATTTCAAAGAAAATAATTTGCTTTAAATTGTATATTAAGTAAATAAGAAGTTCTGTACTGTGATTTCATTTAACATTTAACGTTTAGTTTTTTTAAACGTGTGGTTAACAATAATCTAGATTACCGAAATATAAAGTCAATTTGTTTGTTCCTGGGTCAGTTATTCGTCAAAAATACACGTCAGTTTTACGATTTCCTGTGATCTATTGCTTCTAATAGATCAACACAAAAAGAGAAAAAAAAATGGAAACAAATTTGATATTTGTCACCTCTGTCGCCTCTTAAGCATACAGAAATCAATTAAATATTATGTAAAGTACTTTGTAGCTGCCGCATTAAATAGAAACCTATCAATTACCAAGTAAAATGACACCGTCTTCAACGTAATTATGTTGTAATTTATTTGAAAGAAAATAAAACTCGTAGGAAGATGCGCACTTGAATATTACTTCCTGTAACTGAACTCAACTATTATGACTTTAAGGTGATGTCTAATTGGAATTTCATGTTTGGTGAGTAACCATGATTTGATCACTTTAATGTTCTTTTTTTTCGACCGTTTAGCAGTTTATTATTTCATTGGAACCCTTTAGCGAAAATGAACAAATAGTTATGTATTCGGCTTGGGAACCACCAAGAGATTAAGTGAACCATATGAAGTGGCAAACTGTTGAAATAAATGAGAATCATTTTGATGATGGCCATATAATTATGGTAGCCAAACAACCCCTTGGCTATATTACAAACGAGAATTGTGATACAAGAAGTATCTTTTAAATTTTTCGTATTGAATTAGAATTTTTTATTTAAAAAAAAAAACCCCTGGTGAGTAGTTTTTAATCGACACGCCTTATTTCAACAATTTAAACAATCCTTATCCATTACTGTTATCGTTTAGTTTTCTGTACATTAAGATCTGGATCAGAGTATTAAAGCCAAAGGGGACCAATTATGGTAGTTCAACCGATTGAAATGAATCTACACATTGAATTTCTCTTGAGGATTGTGCCCATTGCTACCCATTATTAGGCAATTCTTCCCTGTTTTATTAAAACTTAAACCGAATTAAATCAACAAATGTCACGGTATCAAATAATTGAGTAACATCATCAACTACAAAAAAACAGAAATTATGCAATTCTCTTTATCGAATCGGAAAATGTGTCATCATTAGGATCAATTTCAACAAGGTAATCAGTTTGAATGAGAGACAGTTGAATAATAAAATATAAAATAAGGAGATCATGTGCATAAAAGCATAAAATTAACAGCTTTTTATGTAAACACATCTGCCGCTTATTACCTTTATGTTGTTACCATGAAATACTTTTTTTTCATTTTTCTGTTTTCTGATATGTACCGACCATACGAATGATAACAAGTCACCGGTATAACAACCATGATTATGATAATCCATAATATTCTAAATCATTGAGTTTATGCTCTTCTAGTTCATTTAAATAATAAATTCTCTCATTCGTATTATTCGTTGGAACTATACCGGTCAATTGTTTTACAATTATTGTATTTTTCTTCACCAAAAATCTAGTGATCATTATCTAGTAAATGATCAAATAAAAAAATTCTTCGCATACTTTCATCGTTAACATGTGAAATAGATAGAAACCAACATTTTAATTAAAGTGAATGTATCATTTTCTACAAATTCAACTGAATCATCATTACAATCATTTCATCATATAGAAATCATAATATTATGTTTACACCGACGATTAAATATTGACATTACAAATAGAGTGTGGTTATGTTGAAAACAATGTTATCTTGTTTAACAATAATTTTAATTAGATCTCAAATCAATTTTAATCAACTGTGTTATACAATTGGTATTATGTAATGCCGACAATTGTTCTTAAAAGAATATACCGACCTGAATTCTTTGGTCCGATTCTCACGAAGTAAATGAAAATAATTTTCAAAGATTTAATTTCAATCAATACCGAAATTTAAAAAAATTGATAAACGATTAGAGTAATTAATATTACTCATATGCTATAGTATTCGATGATGGACAACTAATTTATGTTAAATGTTATATGGATAATGGAGCTTAACTAGACAATTTGTATGACATTCAAATAATATGAGAATTTATGATCATGTAATAAATTAATAACGAATTTGATGTGTGTGTGGATTATGATCTATGTTGGGGGATATATTGTGATATTATGAGAAAAGCAATATGATAAATTATCAATATTATGATGAAATTAAACGTAATGTGGGGTCGTCGGTGAATATCAAACGTTTTATAATAAAATTATACTTTTCTCAAATATTTAGGAAACGCATTACCTTTTAACGTTAAACATGAATTCAAAGGTAAAACATTAAACCAAACCCAACAACTTGCGATAACACGGGCGCATATAAATATCACAGTCCAATCATCGTCATATTAAATCGTTTTGTATTGCAGTTAAACGGCGCATATGTCTCAGTTTTTTTTAAAGAGTAACACATAACATCAAGTAATATAACTCCATACGCTGAACAAATAATTATCGACAAAATAATATTACAATGTTTAATAAGCGGCAATGTTTCATACAATTTAGATTATGATTCAGTATCAAATATGATGAATATATGACATAAGTGCATCAGTGTGATTTAACAACTTTAAAATGATGATAAATAATGTCCAATAATACATCATAGGACACTGTAAACTCTTCTTTTCTCTGTACAACAGCAACAGTGTTTCTAGATAATCGCGATTACTAATTATGGGATTACATAAAAATCCAACGTGTAGTTACTATTTAATTAAGTGATGATCACCACATGAATGACACATTATTTGCATATAATCAACACAAATTAATTGGTTTAAACACTCAAGGTGTGAATACAATTTTAAACAAGTCAAATTAAAATATTTTATTAAATATAAGTAACACCAATCTTACATGCTCTTATTCTTTAATGATTTTCTTACAGTTCTTCCTCTTTCACTCAACAATTCTAAGGGTAATGATAAAAACCACACTATTAACCAGAAAAAAAAAAGAAAGAGAAGAAATATATAAAATTAACAAGCAAATATTAATAAGAAAACAAATGTACGGATTAATTATACTTGTAAGTTTAACGTGTTCCATAATATTCGCTACCGATAACATAATGTTTAACCATAAGAAATTACCCGCTCAAAGTATCCCATATCAATGAATTTAAATATTAAATTGTATTACATTAAACCAACGCCATAATCATAAGCCAAATATCAAGTACAATTTTCCTTGTCTCAAATAATCACTTGAAACATTATTTCTTATTCCATCTTATGCTAATAAAATGAAGAAACTTTATTGTTTTCATTACATTTTCCAATGTGAATATTAAAACATGAATTTTACTTAATCAAAAACGGCAGGATATTTTAATAAAATACCAAATGGTATACCATAAAAGGCTGAACATTTGATCAGTGTTACGTGAATCCGTGTGTATTTTCATTTAAAATAAAAAAAAAAACAATACTTCAGTGTAGATTAAACAACTACCACCTGCATGACGCATTACATTAAAAAACATTAAATTAATTTAAAGAGAATATATGAAATAAGAACATGATTTTATATTCAAATGTTTAACTAAACAGGAATAAACAAAACCAAAGAGTTGAACAATTTAAATTCAATTTTACTTATAAAAATCATTTTTTGCATATAATCATCATAAATAATTAACGATATGTGGTGGCGTGTGCGCTCATCATCTTTAGCTTAAGACAAAAAAATATCTTCTCTTGATCATTCATAGAATCCTCTACTGGTGTGTTCCTGATTTAAATCGTTTGGTTTTTTTTTAATTCTTATTCTTAATGTATGTTGATTCATCCATGTGGTGAAACGCGACAACAACAAGAGATCCTCTCTTCTTTTTATGTAAAGTACATCCAACAGTGTTAGAGGAACGCAAATAAACTGTTTGTATATTCTTAAGGGATTTTCATATTTGAATTGATCGCGTGCACTTCTGGGCTGTCCTCGTGATACCCATTTGAATAAAAAACGAAAACTTTGTTCATTCATAAAAAATAGTATCAGACCAACAGATATACACTTTGGGCTCTCCCCTGATTCAAATCAGAATTTATTTTGTTTTTTAAATTTTCCCATTTTTGGGCTGGAAGTAAACGTAACGTACATGACTTTAAGAATCGATTGTGGGTGCATCTTTCTTTTTAAATTCAATTCTTTTAGTACCGTAGACTAACTTACCACAGAGTGAAAGAAATAGAGATTTTATACAGACGGAAAAATTGGTAATAATTCGTACGCCTTGAATGCAATAAAAAAAAAAAACAAACCAAACTGTATTGTGGAATGCGGAGCACACCCTTGGAGTCATACAGGTTACATTTAGTTTGGTGAGTGTCTTATTGTTTAACGATATTGTTCTCTTGTATATTTCGTTTCATTGGTACACAAAATGTAATAGAAGAGAATAAAATAAAAATTATTCATCATAAAATCTCATATTGTGCTTTATGCTCCTTTTGTGTATGTACAATTGTATCTATTTAAATGTTCTCGCGACCAAAAGAGATACAATGGAAAAACTAATGATTTTTAGTGGCCAAACGACAGCCAAACGATGACAAAGAAATGTTGGTCCCCGTTAAGGAAAGTAGAGCCCTGGTGAGTGTATAAATTGATTATCGTTCACAGATTCATATTGACATTACAATGGACCAAGAGGTGTTGTATTTTAACACGAATCTCAATATACTCCTTGGATATTAATATAATTCAATTGAATTTAAACTAGAAAAAAATGAGAACATTTAATTTTCATTGATTCCTTTAACAATTGCTGTTGTTCTGGTAAAACCCCAAAAATGTAATATTTCATTCAATCCATACATTTATCTTAGTTCCTAATAGAAATACACAATTTCTTTATTGTCTAGTAGGATCCAATTGATTTTCATTAATATGCGAATCGTGATAGTGCAACTATAATTGTAAAAAATTTAGGTAATTCAATATTGTCTGCATAACTAAAGAGGTGGAGTATCTTATACAATTGAACTTATACGACTAAGAGGGATCTATAGAGAGAGAGAGAGGACAGAGCCCTCTCTATTAACCATCAATAAAAGAAATGATTATAATTCCATTCAAGAATCATAAAAGAATAAAATAAAAATCGATTTTAAATCCATTCAATGGGATCAAAGTGAAAATAAAAAATAATACGAAAGAAAGAAAATAATGAATGAATAATTTTGCGTGGGCTCAATGGCCACAGTCGTTTGGGATTTACAAATATCAATTTCTTATTTAAAATAATCAACGATAGATTTATGTTCACACACAAACCAGCATAAGACATAAAGTTATTCTTTTCATTGATTTTATTATTTAATGTTAGAAAGGTGATTGGTGGTGTGTCTCTCGTGTACCATATTATCTTGTACAGTTCAGTTGATAATAGTTTTGAAACCGTCAAACGAATTGAATTCGATTTACCTCCGGCTTAAAAGTGCACCATAATTTCACATAACATTAGTTATGCGTTGTTTTGATCAATTTCCCAAAAAAATAAATAAAACGATACAAGAATATCAACAATATACAACAGAAATACTGTTGTAAGAAGAGTACAACATTATATAAATGAAATCAACAAGCCATTTCTAGTTCAAAGGTACATCCATCAGCCCACACTTTAATGTTTAAATTCAGTCGCATAAATGTTGAATTGTAACAGAATACAAAATGATTATAGACAACAAATTTATATTATTTTTTTCTTTCAACATAATTTTCCATTTTGTGGTATGGATCGACAGAGAGACAACAAGAAAAACGTTGGTAATCCTTCTTTACTAGAAATTAACTGCAATCATATATGCATAGTTGTATAATCATACTACAAACTATATGATGTTAAACATGGCCGGAAATGATTTGATTAACATAAAGAAAAATTAAGATAATTTTTTTTTTTCTTATTTGTTACTTCAATTTTAATGCAATCTTCATGTATTCAGTGCATGTCAACCAGTCAATAAATATACAATATTGTGCTGTTTAAACTACTTCTTGAATAAAAATCGATGAAACGAAGTAAAAAACATTAGAAATCAATCCATTAAAACAGTACACACAAGGTAATACAAAAAAAAAAATTATTTATTTCAAAGTGTTTAACTTATAAGTTATGCTTTACTATTTATAAATTCACCTTAAAATACATTAAAATTTCTATGTTGAATATTATTTAAATTTCATTACGTTTTATATTTAAGATTTCATTTAAATCATTTAGAGAAAAAAAGTAGAACACAGCGAGATCGTTTACACTAAATTAAATCCTAATAAAACTGGCAATATTTACCAGCCAAATAGTCTATTAAAAATTATCAGACATGAAAGCCAAGGAATCATTGCTTAGTATTTTACTTAATAATATCAGCTGACAATAGTCTGAGAGTACTCATATAGTTAAAACGATATAGATAATAATATGCACCTAGATAATATTGCTTTTTGTGTATCTTCTTTTACTGTTTTTTTTTGCCATTTTAGACTGTAATTCATATAAAAATATCTAAACTAATAAATACCATAACTTATCTAATCGAGAAATTTTAACCAAAAATGATACAACATTACACATTGGAATTTAACTTACTTAAATCAACAAAAAAAAAAATAGAATCTCACTAATCGACCAGCTAAATCTAATCCTCAATAATAGAATCACAATGTCACCTATAAAAAAATTTATTCCATTTATGCTACAAATCAATTATTTATAATTAAATGATGTGTTTTAGATCTTCATTGAATTGTGGCCACAAGATCTAGGCCACTCTTTGACATGGACGGCAATGGTATCCGATTCATAACATTAGTATTACAATCAGCGGCCACTAATTGTTGTTCATCAGTGCCGGTATTCGTTGATGTGCTTTGTGGTGATCCAATTGCTGTTGTACCAGACAAATTATGTGTCAAACTGTGCCGTCTTAGATCACAATTACGCCGAAACATTTTACCACATGCACTACAATGATATGGTTTTATATCTGTATGGGTCAACAGGTGAGTCTTTAAATTTGATCGTTGATTAAAACTACGATTGCACATTGGACATTTATGTGGTGATTCCTCCATATGTAATATTTTATGTACCGCTAATGTACGCGATTGACAAAATCCTTTACCACATTCAGCACATTTAAATGGTTTCTCTTTGGAGTGAATGTATCTATTAAATAAGGAATTGTAATACAATTAATCATAAATTTATTAAATTTCAATAAACAAATGAAAAAGCAACAGGATTCCAATAAAATGCTAAACAGATTGATTTTATAGATGAAAGTGAATTTCATTTTAGCCGTCGGTATAATATTCTTTCTATATCAGCAATCAGACGCTGACTCGTTTAATACAAATCAAAGATTTTTCTTTTATTTTGCAAATAATTATATCGATTATCCTTTGGTATTTTAACACTCTCAATTCATTGTACTGTTAAGGTAAATTTTTTCATCTTTTAAATAATAAAAAAAAAAAACAGATCAGCAAGTAAATCACGAAAAGTAGTTAATCATTTTTGTTACCAAATCGATTACGATAGAATTTCAAATTGGTTATGGGAAATACGAATATAACAAATCAAAAAGAATATTCAATATAATTCTTTATTCAAGAATACAAATAAGAAAGAATTCGCTTTTAGCAAAATCAACATGTTTAGCTTGTATTCAGATAGGAAAGCCATCATTTATATTAAATCGTCTTTTCTTATAAAACATTTGCAAATACAGAAAAACATCGAATAAGAATTTGTTAAAACTGAAATTCATTTGTTTTCCAATAATCCTTTTTTACTTAGTTCTGGTTGTTAGTTCTCTCTGCTTGTCGCTTTTCATATATTTTTTTTTTCAATAAAATACGAAAAAAAGCAAAAAACAGAAATCAGACCAAAGTGAAAGAGAGCAATAGAAACAGAGAATTTAGAATTGCATTTTACCTGTGATCTCTAAGGTGATCTTGTCGTCGAAATGCTTTACCGCATATATCACATGAATATGGTCGTTCATCGGTATGTGTCCGTTCATGGATCAATAAATTATATGATTTTGTGAATTGCCTATGACAAAATTTGCATATAAATTGTTTTTTTGGCCTTAGATTTCCACCCCCAACGGTTAAACTGCTTGACGTTGTTGTACCACAACTACCACCTGTGGATTGTCCACCGGCCAATGTTGAAGGACTTGTTGCTTGTCCCGCATGTGACTGCGTCATACATTTTTTAACTAATGCGGCTGATTGATTTACCGACGCCAATGCTGTAGCATTTAATTTATCCAATGTCATTGCTACAATTGTTGATGCAACAGAACTTGATGATTGGCATACAGATGTTGATTGTGTATTCGATGATGTACTAGCCGGTGATGTAGACGCTGATGATATTATTGTTGAATTAGCCGGTGTCAATGATACAGTACCAAATGGTGATGATGAATTTGATGATGATGCAGCAGCAATCAATATGTTCTTAGGAACTGTTTCATTATTCAGATGATGTTGATAGGCAGCATTTAATAATAAATTTGGATAACATGATTCGATTGTTATATTTTCATTGTTTATACCATCCAAGGGTGTGTCAAATGTTAATTGATCATCAGATTCCAATATTGGTAGATCATCAACAACATCCGATAAATTCGTTGCCTGTTCTAATGAGTCTGACGTATCTAATATTATTTGTGTCTGTTGCTGTTGGTGATGTTGTGAATTATTTCGTCCAGTTAATCGTAATACATCTGTTTTGCCACTGATCCTCTGCAGGGCTAAATATGATTCGATTGCTTGTAAATTTAATGCAGCAGCTGCTGGTGAATGGGCTGGTAGCATTGCTGCTTGCTGGAGACTGGTCATCATGGCGCTTTGTAATGATAATACCACAGCTGCAGCCGCTGCCAAATCACCCGGCTGTGGTTGATTTGAGTTTGATGATTTCACTTTTATACCCTGCGTATTGTCGGTGGCTGCTGTATCAGCCAACGACACAGTTAATTGCTCCATTTTATTAATTGTTTTTTCAATTTGTAATACCATAAATTCGACAAATTTTTTAAAACAATTTTCCAATTAAACGTAAACTTTTAATTCACAAAATTACTTGTATTCTTTAATTCATTCACGATACGAATGAATAAATTTATTATTATGCCGGTTTCACCATATAAAAAAATGAATTAGAATATGGAAATTCATAAAAAATCGTTTAAAATCATTTAAATGAATATTTTAATTGATAATAAAACTCATGAAAATCACATAAAAGATATTTGAATTGATTTAAAATTAAGAAAAATAAAAACTTGAATTCTGGTTAAAACTGTTTCAATATAAAACAAAAAATCAAAAAAAAAAAACAGAAATAAATTGTTCCAATAAGATTGTATTAATTGAACATAAGTTTAGATAATAATCATCACTTATCACTTGATAACTCGTGTCCCAAGAATCACACTTTTAATGTTCAAACACCTGTATCAATTAGTCACTTTGAATTGTTACCGTAAACCGAAATTCTCGGAAATGAATAACAAATACTACATAACACTAAAGTGCACTATTTAAATTTTTATATTTTTGGTTAAATGTCTCACTTAAATGTTTTGTATTTTTAATTCTTATGAATGTTTTAGGCAATTCATAACCATTTAACTTCTATACTAAAAATTTGTGTGTTTTTTTTTTATTCTTGTTACCTTAAAAAGTAACGGCCCTACAAAAACAGACGCAATATTAACCAAGTCCACAGAACGACTAAATGCCGTCCAATTCGAGAGCCGATCGCGGACCTGCTGCCCTCTAAAGCAATACATAAGAGCTTATGAATGTATCACTTCGGTACACACAATCTCAAGCATATTGGATACGAATGGATTACATCCAAAATACAAGACAACGACCACAGACAACACACTTAGCAACACTCAGAAATTTAATGTATAATTCCAACGAGAGCCCAAAGGAAAGCAATGGATAAAAGACGAATATAAAAGAAAAATCTCTGCTTTTATTCGGCTTTAACACTTAGAAACATTGGAAAAAAAACATCTCCCTGGTTCGAATACCAAAAAAACTACAGTTTCAATCCATTCTTCGTTTATTCAGTTAACAAGTTTCATAAATGAGCCTTAAAGCCACAATATAAAAATACCACACAATCATCCACTCCTCAATAAACTGAAAGCCACAGGTTGAGTGTACGCAACCAAATAATATTATGCCATTTAACTACAGAGATCAATTTCTTGCTTCTTTGGTCTCTCTCTCAACATCATCAATCGTTTCGCAAAAAAATAAAAATTATTTTATTTCTCTTATAATTCTTTTCTTTTTTCCTTCCATCAAGAGGGAATTTCTTAACGCACACCTGAGAAATTAGCACTAAAGACATTGTCCAATATTAAACTATTGGAATTATAATACGGATAAGTGGCCAATAAAGGATATGATCAATACACACATAAGGAAATTGTTGCACTATTATGCAATCTTCATCACATTCGAGTTTATTACAAGAAATTTAACATTTTCTTTTTCTCATCACACAATTATGAAATAAAAAAAAAAATAGCATTTCGCTATGTCTCAACACTTTTTGTATATCTTGTCCATTGAAACAAGAAAATCTTATTCGAAATTTTTAATATTTTATGATTTACATTCGTATTATTTCTAGTTTAGTTGCCATTTGAATATTAACTATTATCAATTTTTACGCATATAGCACTTGAACATTCATTAATACCATCGATATGGTATGGTAATGATTGTTCACATATAAATCCTCCATAAGACGGGTTAGATGTTATATTGGCTACATTAATATCAGACTATGGCAAAATAAAAATTATATTGGAGAAAGAATCAAAGAAGTTATAATATTTCCATTTGAAAATTCTTCGTTTATTCATAAAGACCTGCTGTGACGCCCGTAAGGCAATTCTCATAGTAATCATTAAAATTGAGTGAGAGAGTGAGATGGTGAAGACCCCAAAAACAACAAAAATACCTATACCCATTCACCAAACAGAGTTCATACCGTATAATATTTAATATCTTGTATTGTTTTTAATGTTCGATAAATGCGCGTATGCGGTCATAATCTGTTGCTCATAGAATGGGATTTAATACAAAAAGACAACAACAACATTAAGCCAAAACCATAAGACTCTAATCTTATCCATTTCATGACAGCATAACATGAGCTTAAGACAATAACAACAACAACAACTAAACCAATCGTGAAAACTCAATGAGATGTATTTTAATATCAGCAAAATAAAAATAAGAAAACTGGGTACCCACAATTCCATACTAATAATGTCTATGTTTCTATGACCTGTTTGGGTGTTGTTAAACATGTCTTTAAATAACCTTAAAAACTTGTATGTTTCTTTATCATCTAACAATTTGTTAGTTGATTTTTGTTCTGTTTCATAATTCAACTAGTTATTCGCATATTTGTTATTGGCACATTTCAAGAAAAAAATTCAAAAAAGAAAAGTTAAATGCAATAATCTGGTGTATAGCTTCAAAATTAACTATGACTGACCGTTTGGGGGGTATCCTCTTGCAAATCAAAATACGTTAATAAAACGATTTGTAAGAACAAGAAATTTTGTTATAACACCAAATTCCAATAAAATAAAATTAAAAAAAAAATACTAAAACAATAATTATGAATGAATTATACTACGTTCTGGTCAATATCGTTTAAATACACTGAATAAATCACTTAAACGTAATGGGATAAGACTAATAAAATCTCTTATTATGGGGATTTCAACTAAAAATCGAACCCATTAAATTAATTGTTCAGAAACGTTAATTTCTTTTCTTTACGTTCAATCCCATCCAATTGAATATCGTAACTCTCTCATTATGAGATCGATGCCGCTATAAGAATATCATTGCAATAGTGTTTCATTGTACCAATTGAGGTAACTCCAAATGATCCTCATCAGAGTAAAAGAGAGAAAACTATCAATAAAATATCGTATAATTGATGTCCTTTTCATCGCCCAGTCAATGAAAATTCCATTTACATTCTTACATCATACAAAAAATACAGAATCGTTGGCGATCATCACAAAACATTGATCGCTTTAAAATCATCCAACAAACGAACCAATGGATCTTACACACAAAAAAACAGAAAAATATTATTCTCAAATCTTTATAATTCGTGAAACGATTAACTTTATCGAATTGACGTCTGAAAGAATATGTTGTTTCTGCATTTCACAATGAACCACATCAAACATATTAAGCAATAATACAGTGATCGCGACTTGTTAAAGTACGCGAAAAATCCTTCATTCTTGATCGGTTTTCAATACAAGAGCTTTTCTTCTACACCGAAACAAGAAAGAGGAAGACTAAGAATAAAGTTTTCATTATAATAATCAATTCCGTGAGAAATCAATGATGTTTTCTTTTTGATTTTCCCTTTATATTTTCATCAAGTATTCCTCCATATAAGATGGTCTGAAGAGCCGTTCTTTATTTTGGTTTTTTCCTTTTTTTTTTTTTTTTAAAGAAATTTCAGTTTTATTGTGAAGGAAATGGATATTATATTGGGCATCACAACCATAATCAATCGGAACAGAATAACAACAAAAATTCACGGTCAATTCCAGAACTTGAATAAAGAGATTTTTAATGTGATATTTCTTAAAAAAAAAACTTTCAAAGATTCCTTTGATATTTCCATGGTGCAAGATCATTTAATGGCCCCACATACATCAATAAATTGTATTTTTCGCTTTATTTGCTTATAACTAATATTATATTCTTGTTGTTTTTGTTTTCATCTCAATATCAAGAAGAGAACACCATTCATGTTAAATAATCACTTTTTTATATTCAACGGTGCCATGTGACTCTTGGTCAAAGTTTGCCAAACAGAACTATACACCATGAAAATTTGCAAATAATAAAAGGGAAATCATTCTTATCGAACGAATCGAAATGATCCACTAAAAAAAAAAAACAACACTACAACGATCTTGTTCAACCAACTCAAAAAGAATTCAATCTTATTCAACTGAAACATATTAAAATGAAATTAAATAAAACGGATCATAATACAACGATGTATAAATAAATGGAACACACAATGGTAATTTGTAACAAATTAAATTATTCAATTCATTGGCAAAACGATTAAACATCAACGATTTCCAATCATTTTCTATTTAAATCATTTCATTGACTAGATTAATTGTTTAATCGGAATATAAAAATTAGACGCATTATAATAGCAGGTGAATACGAAATAGACATCAATAAATCAAGAGTTAATTGTTTTCTGCACCATTCATTTCATTAAGTTTTCAATCTTAACCAAAACCAAGAAAAAGAAAAAAAAAAAATAAATTTAACTGCAGAAATCAATCGTAATCTCGGCATCAAAAACATTTAACATAAATATAAAAGAGAAACCGTAAAATTGGCCTTTAAATTCTTTTCGTTGCATAAAATTCCGTTTAAGTATAATCCATACCATCTAAAAACAACACCGAAAAAGTATAACGTTCCACACGGTTAAGAATGCATCGCAAATATAAAAAAAAAGGAATAAATAGCCAATCAATAAATAATTAAGACACTCATGATTATCTCAAATGAATTGAATTCACATTAAATATTTACGCGATTTAAACTTTTTTTTTTAGTTTTACAGGTGAACATATTTTGTACTAGAAAATATTTTGCATTCGGCAAGTGAATTGATTCAATGATGAACCCAAAAAAGGTACAAAAAGATCACGAAATGAGATTTGAAGTGTGTTTCACTTGTTTTAACATTCAAAATATTTAAAGAATTTGATTCACATGTAATCTTTAATTGTTACTTTATTTGATTCCTCACCTTTTCTCACATCAGGTACAAGATAAAGGTGTTAAAGGATCAATTTCTTAAATTATTTGATTTCAAATAAAATCCACCGAATACACTTGATATTATTGAATTACCAGCATTCAAATGGATAAATTTTAAATCAACAGATACACATGAAGTGCAAATATCAACAAAAGAAATAATAATCATCACCGGTTGAATTGTGGCGTTTAAAATAAAATTTATATTTTGGAACACAGAGAAAACGTAAGCGTAACCAGATAAGGTGGCTCAACATTAAATCTTTTAAAAAAATTTTCTCGTCTTTTATTTTCTTAACATTTTATTCTTCATTCGATCAATGTTTTACTTTTGGATTGAACTTCAACTAAAACCAAATGGAATGTGGGTGTGCATTGTAAATTTAAAATTTATATATCAGTTATTTTACTGATATTTTTTTTGTTGCTTATAAGAAATCTTTTTAAAATAAAACGAATAAAATAAAAATCATCTGGTGAATCTCTTATCCATTGCTGGTAATGGTATGCGCACATTATAATTTAATGCTTCTTCCATTCATATCAGAATCTTTGCAAATTGTTGTCACTGGACTCTGGTTTTTTACTTCATTTAACAGTTTTATTTTTTTCATTATTTCTGTACCACTTTGCAATTTGTACATAAAATCAAACAGAGAATCAGCATACGTACTATGTTTTTCATATTAAAATTAAAAACCCACAATCGAGAGTATAAAAGTAGAGAAAAAAAAATTATTACAAGTGAATTACAGGTATACCTGAAGTGTGATTACTAATGTACAAATAATATTAAAACACAAAAATTATATTATACAGTCAATAATGTTTAACATGGTGTGAAATACAGTCCTAATACACAATTGGCAAGCGAAATAAATAAGAAAAATATTCAAAAGAACACAAAAAATAATTGCCTACAACTTGTTGAATACAATTTAAGTAATTTTTAATGTTCAATTAATGGTCTTCTCTGGTGGTGGTGTATGGATTTACACTAAAACGTAACACTATTTTCTTACTGGTGCTATTCCTCTCTTGTTCACCGTAAAACATTGTAATCATTCGCATTTAAATGAAAAAAAAAAAACCTAAACATTTAATACTGACAGTTAACTATTTTCCATGTACAGAGATTATTGATCATAAATTAGTTGGTTAATTGTCCTCACCGGGCGCGACACATGTCATAGCATAACCAGTCCGAGGTAGATAATTTCCTACCAATTTTTCAGTACGATATTCGGTAGTTCCAACCATTCCCAATATAACATTTTAATGAAATTTATTTATTTTTATTCGACATTATTACTCGTTTTCATATTTAATTTTCGTTATAATAACTGAAACGTATGAAACGTTCTGTTTGGTTGACCATCACCATTCATTATTCGATGTTCAATAGTAATAAAGCTTTCTTTTCATTTTATTTTGCTTGTTTTTTTCATATTATATTCAGCTCCTTTATACTGTTTTCTTTTGTTACCTCATAAGCTGTTTAATTCCTTTTCCAGATTATAAATGAATAAATTACTATGACACACAAAAACCATAGTGTGAATAAAAACATTATTAATATGAATACAGTTAATTTATTGACATTTTTTTTTTATTGTTGTTTTGTTTCGATGTTTACTTAATTTAATCAATTATTGCTAAAGGTGTGGCACACACAAAAATTAAATTAATATGTCGCATTGAACACATGAATGAAGGTGAAAATATTGGTGTATAGAGAAATGAAAGAAATAAGAATTACAGTTTCATAACATATAGTACAACAAGAAAGAGCAAATCAATTTCATCAAAAATAACCAGGCATATCACATCTCACTTGTTAACCGTGTGTGTCTCTTATACTGTTTTTTATGCCTCCAAAACATTTGGATACGATCACAACCAAGATCAATGAGACACGATGTTCAGGTGTTGAAGAACACACATTTTTCTTGTCTTTTTTTTTTTTATTTCTCTGTTAAATGAGACAATTCCATGGTCGATGGATAGCACATTAGCACACGATTAAGTATTATTTTAATACCAAAATACAAAAATGAAAAAAAAAAAAAACAAAAACAAAATTACAGTTTCTTACTTCTCAATATCATTGAATATACGGCATACACGAGACACAAAGATAAGAAAAACAGAATCAAATGAAACGTCGTCTCGTTAATGAATTTATTACAAAAAGCATATGCTATCGATGATAAAAAGACATTATTCAACTGATATCTTTTTAGCTTCAACTGGCAACAGTCAAAACCATTAAACTATTTAAGAAAAGACTAAGAAGTAAAGAAAAAAAAAGCTCATCTAATAAAATGACTGTTTCTCTTTATTCAGTTATTCCGTTTTGATCAGAACTTCTTTGACACCTGAACAACCACAAATATGAAAATAACAAAAAAAATGAAAACAAAGAATTCTTCAAGTCACTTTTACGATCTTATCAAAATTGATTTTATTTGAATTAAATAATCATCGCATTGCTAATCACTCAATTAATTATACCGATCAATAGTTGGTAATTTATATTCTCAATTCTGTTTTACAGGTATCATTTGAATGGCGTTTAAAGACATGTAAATGGGGTATTCTTTAGTTGTTTTGTTGTTTTTCTCTTAAAAATTTTCATCGTCAACATTGTATGCAATTGCTATTGAAAATGTGAAAACGTAAACTTTAATACCAATAAATCCCTAAAATTTATTTCCATTAAAATGGAAACATAGTGAATATGTTTCTTTCCTCAATCACACTCAAGATCCATTTTAATAGTTTAAAATAAACTATTCGTTGAAAAGATCACTGATCGCATTACTACATCTATTAAATGCAAATATGTTGTGATGCACATATAAATATAACTAGCATTGTTATTTATGGTACTGCACAGTTTAACTTGGACAATGACAACAATAATAAAAATCAATGGGGGGAAAAACATAAAATAAAAATTCCGTAAATCACACCAACAGTCATTTCAACAAATGGGTGAAATGTGAAGCAGTTGGATATAAGAAAATCCTTTTTTTGTCTTCTTTGTATTTCAACAAAATTTCCATATGAATTCTTAGAGAATTTTTTCGCTTCATTCAAACAGTTATTAAAGGTGGCCCTTTTAGCACCCATAACTTCCTCTCACCTTTTGATGGAAACTAAAATAGTGGCATATTCGAATAACACTGGCCACAAACAAATAATCATTTGGTTGAAATTCCATTCTTTGATTATGTTTTTTTTTTCTTTTAGTTTTTACGTCACACTAATTAACTTTAAGTTTATATTTAGTACCCCATTCTTATTATATATAATGATGAACCTATTTTTATGTTTCAGTTATGTTTAAGTTGATGCATTTTTATTTTATTTTTATTTGAAATCTCTTATGCTGTTTGTCGCTTTTTAGCCTTCGGTCAAACATACAAAATCATTCAATCGTATAAAATGACGATTTAATATAACAACAGCAAAAAAATCATTATTATTACTATTTAAAACGACAATAGCATTCAATTTAACGCCGATTTTGTATTTATTTTTTTATTTTATCATTCAAAAATTACCTGAAAGCAAAGAGTTTAAAAGGCATCTTTAATATTTCGTATTCTCATCTCTGTGTACGGATTTTTATTTTATTATTTGAGAGACAAAGATGTGATTTAGATGAACTGTACGATTCCAAAAGTGTTATTGGAAGATTTGGCACTTGCACTGTCTTTAAATGAAGCCCCAACATCATCATTGCGGAAAGAAAAACAATAACGTTTTTTTTTTTTTTTTTAAATAATTTCATCTCGTTTTCATCTCGTCTCACCAAATGAAAATCTAAGAAGAAAAAGCTTCACCAAGAAAAGTTCACTATCAATTTGTTTAAAAAAAAATTTGTTATATTTCACGCACCACGTTGATTTCTTTGTAAATATATGGATTATGGCATAATAATGTTCGAAAAACATAAAAGCCAATTATCTCTGGACTGGCAGTCGTAAGTATGCATAATGTATAGCATTATTTAGTGGAAACAATAATAATCCAACTTAGTGGATCCATATACAATACACACGTATACGTTTCAGTACCCCCAAAGCTAATCATCATCAGTATTCTCTATGTGATTTTTTATAAACCCAACAGATCACTCTATGAATATTACTGTGAATGATGAGCTCTAATATGTCTAATACATTGCATCATTTGTCAAGTGACTTATTAAATAACGACACATTACAAAAAAAAATATAACAAGTGATAATCAACCGTATGCAAACAGTAAACTATTGTGTCCATGTAATTAATGACGAGCAGAACATTATTATGAATTAACTTCAGTCCAAGGAATCAATTCTCTTATCTGTTTCACATGTCACAGCATCATAAAACCATAGACTTTTAAGTATAATTGAAATGAAACGAAAATAAAAAAAAAACATTTTCGCAAACAAATTATATGCAAGGACGTGAATCTCTCATATTTGTTTAAACTTCCATTTAAATGTAAATAAAATAAAAGATTTATGCAACAGTTGTTCATGATAAATTCATAAAATCACCATAACATCAATTTGTTTTTCAGTTAAATTATCAAGTAAACGTCTCATCCATTAACTTATCTCAATAAGTTATTTTGTCATTCCATATAAAACATTAATTACTTTATGTACAACAACTAAATCACGTGTGTTCATGTCATTTCTACCTTGTCTGTTAATTAGCCATATACGAATATTTAATTAAACGTATTCTCATGTTCACGTAATAATATTCCAAGTGAGAATCACTTGACAACTTCACATCCATTAACGACAATTCCTAATTTTTATTTGTTTCAAATTAGATGTTTACAAGCTTTCAGTTCATTTCCTTTTTCATTAGTTTTATAAGTGTAACCAATATCAGTTTATTATCAACTGTTGACACAATTTGCCTCTAATCATTACTGTTCTAACATCCGTTTATCACCATCATTATCCGCTATACAAAAGGAAACGAATTTTCTATATATTTGATCAATATTTACTCCATATAATTCGGCACTCTTGGTCCATTTACACTCGGTTAATATACAAAACCAAAATATAAATGTGAAATAAAGAAGTGTTTCAATAGTAAACAATTCGATATTGACCGCATATTACCTAACATGAGATATTCTTAAAGGTAAAACCTAATATCGTATAGAATATGAAAGAAATCAATATTTAGTTTAACCGTCAATCCATTTTCATTCATCTGGCGCACGTCAATTCGCAAATAGGTGTTACAGCAATAACCCAAGAGGGCACACATTAGCCAACACAATTTCATTTTTTTCTCTCCATATTTTGGGCAACTTAAATGTCCTGTGGCAAAACTGCACGCGATCGTTATCACCGGCACTCATAAAGTTCTATAAAGACTTTTAACAATCGATTGATGTGTCAGTTGCTGTTCCAGCATCGTTGATTGATTTGCCACAAATATACCATTTTTGGTATCCCAATCATTAAACAGAAAACAAAATCGATTGATTGATTTGAAAGCCAAATAACAGTGCAACCATAAATCGTAACAGGATCAATCAATTTGGCGGTATCTTTTGATTATATTTTTTTGCCAAAATACAACAAAAAACAACAAATAAACTTTTATCTTCTGTACGAACTACAAATGGCACTTACTTTGTTAGATGAAAATAAATAAAGAAAAAATTAATTCTCTGATTACACTGTTTGGCCCCATATATTTCATGCGTTCTCATTCGTTGATTCCGCTATCTTATCAGTGTACCCTTATCAGCATAATCAAACAACTTAATTGTGGGCGGTGAAACATCAATGGTAAACCGCATTATGAAATATTATTCATTGCCATATTCAATGGCAAATACCAAATACAATAAAAACTGAATCCATTTGACTTACCTATAAGTGCAAATAGAGAAGAGAAAATATAAAAAAAAAAATTCTGTTACATTTGCTAATGTTAAATATGTAAATTGTATAGATAAAAACAGAAAATCAATTGAATTTCCTAACCTGAATATAATAGATCCTCTGTCTGACGTAAAACTCATCAAGTCACACTGTAGCTCAGGTATCTAAAATTGGAAAAAATGAATTATTAAATAGAATCGAATTATTCAATTAATTAATGGTAACAGTTATCAATTGATTATTATATGAATCAACGGTTATTTCATGGAAATTATGATATATCAAACAAAAGAGACAAGGTCCCCCAATCAAACAACAAGGTATAAATAATATTCCATGCCCAAAATGAAACGTCAAACAAAAAAAAAACAAAACAAAAATAATTTTGTGGGAAGACTAGAAGCTCAACAATCTGGTGGCGATCGCTGTTTGAATTATTCAACAAGAGAACCATTTATTGGCCTCATCTGGAGCTTTAAAAACCATCAAATAATTTGTGTGTACAACAAAATGATCTATCAAATGGATACAAAATCATACCTAATCCATATTATATCGAAGATTAAAATTAATGTAAAATCATCAATCGAACAATTTGATTGATGGCTCCAAAATTATTAACAACATATTTTTCTCGTGTGTAGGTAAAAGGATGAGTTTTCATAATAAATACAAAAATTCATCTTCACTAAAGAACTTAACTTGCTTTCAATAATGTTCATTATTTGTTATACGCGTGATTATCTATATAAAATTTAACGTTTAAATATTAAAGAAAAGAAAAACAACATCAACAACGATTTTTGTTTCATTATTATGATACCCCAGTTGATGATCATTAGTCATTCGTTTAGTTGCCCAGATTACACAAAGTCTAGAGATGATCATGTTTTTCACTCCATTATTGGCGCGCGGTACGTTTTTAATAATCCACCATTGCATTCATTTTGACTAAGTTACGTGAAGAAAGATACAAGATACATATCCAATGATGATGATTATGATGAAAACCAAATGGGAATTAATAGATGAATATAAAACACTCGCATAGTTATAACATTTTCATATCGTAATCAAATGGTCAGGCTCAAGACTTAGCAAAAGGTGCGTAGAATACTTGATGATCTTGTACCCATAGATAGATCGATCTCTCTGTGGTTCTTCTGTCTTGATCACTTTTATAACACCACAGGGGAGATAAATTGATTACCAACGGCATTTTGGCAGGCCACAGTTTTTATATTGAATTTATTTATTTTATTTTTTTTCACTCAAATCGATTTGTATCAATAAATGTAATACTGCATTTACGATTAAATTAATTGTAATCAATATCAATAGCTTATTAGTCAACTATTTATCAAAATTCTGTCTCAGATAGAAATAATAAATTCATTCGCATATCTTTCTATCTCAGTAATGGTTACAGGTGGATTTTGATTAAGTATATCAACGCTATTTATATCGATTTAACGACATCAAACAAATCAATTTGTTGTTAAACATTAAGAGCGATTAAACACAATAACGATCAAATTTAATAAAATCGATCATTTTGAAAATTCGCGCCTATTTCAAACGGATTTTCATGGAATTACACCTGTTTTGTTCATGTGATTGTCGCCATTCGATGAACGAAAATTATTCTTCAGATCTGATAAGAATGCAGTTAAAAGAACATTTCCTGAAAATGGATTATCCTTCTATTCAATATGTTAAATGAAAATCTCTACGTGTGATTCTAATCTGACTGTTGTCTTCAATTCAGCATCTTTTTCATTTTGCAATTTTTGTAGATTTGTATCAAACCATTTAAGTTCAATTGATTGGAATCGATTGACCTAATCTCTTAAGCTTAGTCAATTTTCACCATACAAAAAAGGATCCAATTGTAACCATAGCATAGCATATGCATGTTTAGTTGTCATAAGTTTAAAAATCATGTCGTCGGACTGCCTACGTTAATTAAAGACCATCAAAAAATTATTGGGATACCCAAATGGTAACTTCTCTTTCATCTCAGCTTGCTGTTACTCATTTCAATTGGGATTCGGTAAGAGACTGACAGCTCATCGGTGGATAGTGAAACGCCCATGAATCTGTCGATAATCGAATCCAAACATCAGTAAAGTCCTTACAAATATTTGTTGTCACAACGGGGAGCCAATTTTCAACAAGAAGTTTCTGATGCTTCGGTTTTTTGTATTTAAATAAAAATGAATGAAAATAAAAGGCTCTAACTAAGTTAACCCCCCTATGAGTACAAGCCTGCCAAGCATCATCATCATCATCATAATCGATTCATATACACACATAATATTCAGTTGTCCCATATGATAAAATATCATTTTAAATACTTGCAAATCAATCATTTATCGTGCTGCATTGATTACAATTTGATCTATTCGATTTGAAATATCATCTTTAATCCATTCTCTTTATGTTTGAATTTATTCAATGAAAATTGTTCATCCACACATCATGTTTATTAACATTTAAACGCATATTCAATTCATTTACTTTCGTTATTTAAATATAAACAGAAAATATGTTTAAATTCTTTACAACAAAACTCATTGATCCTTGTTCCACTGGATTGGTACCAAACAAGAATCTTATCGCAGCTAAAACCATCATTATATTGATTTATTATATTTTATAATTTATGGTTTTTAAAAACGCATTTATAGAATTATGATTCATGATTTAAATAACCGATAATCCAAAAACGAAGATCCGATTTGTTATTCCACTGTACATTACCAATAAGAGATCATCTCTATCTTGTGCTAACCGAAACAGAAATCTATACGATCCATCGACATAAGAGCAAAAACTAAAAAAAAAAAGCATCACCAGTGCAATGAGAATCGCATTTCATTAAAGACGCATGGAATTTATTCAATAAATTCAATATTATCAGTCAGAAAAATTCTTATTGTTTGCCGCACACTTTAAGTCAAACTTGCATTCTATCAGATTCACTCAATTGAAATGCAAAAAAAAAAAAACATCTTAAAAGTCTCTTTCATTTAATATTCACTAGACGATAAGCTATTATTACATTAAATGGCATAAATTTCATAAACTGTATAAACATTGAATTTAAGAGAAAGAGAAAAAAAAATTATTGAAATCTCTTCTCAGCACCATGGGCATCCAAAACGAATCAGTTCGATGGTAACCACATTCCAACTGTTCTGGCACGGGTAAATCAATACACACCGGTGGAGTTTTTGTAATGAAATTTATTAATTTTCATTTGAAAAATTATTTCACATTAAAAACCGTCAGCTGTAATCAGTTTCTTATATTACACATATAAGTTAAATGGTTAACCCAAAATACCATAAGTTCTTATTATTATTTCATTTATTATTATTTTTTTCTTGTGTTTCTTACCTTATGTTTGGGTTGTTAATTTGAACGAATTAACGCTCACCGGTTCAGTAGATTGTTAGCATTTGTCACTTCAGAGGCCAAAAACCATTATCAGCGGGGGTGTATCAGTTATACCCACTGTGCCATATTCAAATATATACAACGATATTCTAATTATTTATATTTATTTAGGCATTACCTTCTCTTATCAGTATCAATAATCAAAATAAATATATTTATTCATTCTCTCTCTCTTTCATTTTTTTTTATATTGAAAAAGATCAACATTAATTTATCATTCGGTTTTTCATTCATCCTATACCGGTATGTATACTGTATGTACCATCAGATTCTATTATGTTACAATCTATATGGACGATTAATAATATCAAACTGTAACTGCATCGATTGCTGTTTCAACGGGGACGACAAAATAAAAAATCAAGGAAAACTTTAATGTTTCTTCTGTTTATCACCGGTATTTTACCTCTATGGCATAAGAACATTAACATATTTAGTTCAATATGGATAAATATAAAATAATCTTTGTTGTTGTTGATATCACAGAGGATATCGATTATATACTACTTCAACACAAGATCTGTAACAGTGTCATTTTTATTTTTACTTTTTTTTTTTCGTTTAAATCCAAGAAAAAGAATTAACAGACATCTACGTATAATTCAATAAAAATTGAAATTATTGCATATACCAATTTCCAATGTATCAACGTTTTGTTATCTGTTTATTTTCAAGAAATAAGATTCAATTTACTGACGCACTTAAATGGTGCATAATAATTCTTTTCCGTTGTTTTTTTTTTTACTTCGTATTTATTCAGATTTTGCGAACCAATCGGTTAAAAGAGACAACATGAATTCTAGATATCATCGTTTGATATAAATTCCCCCCATCTATATTGATTTAATGCAGCTCGTTTGTGAAAGCATTAAAAATAAGAAACACNATGCAGCTCGTTTGTGAAAGCATTAAAAATAAAAAACACAAAAAAAAAAAAACAGATTCTAGTCAGAGATTTTTCTATGAGATTCTGAGACAATCTTATTTTTCTGTTTGCCAATAACACACACATTGGGGCACACACATGTGCAATAAAACTTAATTGGAGCCAAGTGGTATCATTAAAAATTATACTCCAGAATCAATGTCCATAAGACACCACCCTTGAATTTCTAAGCTGTCTCTCTCACTCTCACTTCAATCCTGAATTGGGTAAATTATTATCACAACAATGCTGCTTACAATCATTAAACATAAATGTGGCATCAATATAAATGTGGGTGCAATAAAATCTTATTTCAGTTGTTAAAACAATGCGCTAATATTACCATAGTCTCGACTCAATAAATTTAACACAAAAAATCATATAATCATTCGTCTTTAACGCTTAATGTGCTAATCCGTATATATAAAGGTGGATATTGGAATACAATTCCAATTATATCAGACTGTTTAATGCTCTGTTAATTACTGGACTTGAATGGTCCATACCTCTATCATCATTGATTTTTTTTTATCCGCAATAGGCTTATTATTTTTCCACTTTCCACACCGAGTGTGCGGTTGTCGGACAAACATCTATACATTGGTATCCATCAAATTTTGTTGCAAACACATAATTCAACTGATTCACCTTTATTTTGAGTTTCCACACCTCCGAAAATGTGCATCATTCAATAAAAACCAAAAAAAACTTGACAACGAAAACCTTAAAGTCTTGAAGAGTAACCGTATGTTAGCTAATTTGAACGTGCAGTAAAATTGCACCCACCGCAGCCAAAAAGGTCCGTATTTCCACATGTTGGTCAAGTACCTCAAATTAGTTCATCTTAAATTTTAATGATTCTGTAGATGTCAATAATAAATAATCGGTTATTCATCGCTAACCGATACTTAATTTAATGCGTCCTGATCAGCCACAGAGAGAAAAAAGAAACACAAGAAATGATTATCAAACGTTTCGGTTTCACATTCGGTGTTGAGAACAGAAGAATTACGGTAAATATGACATTTATTAATATTGTTGATAATATATTGAGCTGATTTAGTTTCATATTCAACCAAAAAATAAACAGAACAGAAACAACTAAATTGAAGAGGAGACCATATAAAAGTCAAAAGAAGAATACAAGAATCCTTCAGTTGAAAGAAAAAGCCACCGACAGACAGTTCAGTGCCAACTTGCATTTCTAATTTATTGCACTTTTATTTTATCCTCCACTCGGTATATATTTCAGGTATTTAATATGTTATGGGATCAACTAAACAATATAAAAAAGGCGAAATAATGATTCAATCTTAATTACTGTCAGCGGTTACCAACCAGGGGTTTCTCTTATTATTTTCCATTTCCATCCACCGATTGAACATTCATACCAAACTAAGACACAATCAAAAGATTCATTGAATTTCTTTTAGCTACCATTTGGATTATAACAAAATTCTCTTAACTATAGTAAAGTTTAAAGAAAAAAAAATTAGTTCTGGTTAAGAAATTTTCTTAAAATTTTTCCATTTTATCGCCTGCACCTTTTCACTTAAAACTAGATCAGATGACCGCGCGATAAAATTTATTTATGTCGTTTTACACACCTTTAGGATTTATTGGAATTCGCGTAATAATATGACGATGTGTTTACCTGCCGTTCCCATTGTATCGTTCAAAAATATAAAATAAACCGTTTTACCAGTGAATAAAAATATGTGTGACTTGAACGGATCATAATACATGTCATATAAACGGTGAACCATTTCTACTGAACAATACAAGAAATAAAGTTTTGAAATGTGCCATATCCAAATGAGTAAATCTTATAATTCTTATTGGCAACAATTTCCACATGATCATGATGAGTGTTCGGCATCGTTTGAACATCAAAATCATTTAGATTTGTAATGAAAACCGATACAAGACATTTAACAACATAAATGAGTGACGACCACTTGAGAAAAAGAAATCGATCCCTTTTCACTAAACGATTGCAACAATAGATCCATAACAAAACTTTTTTTTTAATATTAAAAGACTTATTCCGACATCATCGAGTTTTGGAAAGCTCATAAAAATTCGGTCACCGCAGACTTCTTGATCCACCAGACAGACCAGAGTCACCAGAGATAAAGAAATGAAGAGAGTATCAACATCCAAATCCCATCACTTCCAATCTGATATTCAAAATAAATTCAATTCAAATTAAGATTCAACTTATCTGTTACATTTCCACTCGACTTCAATGACTCTAATCCACAATAATAACAAAACGATACACACCCGGCATTAATAAAACCGCATTTAATTTTCGTCAAGTAATATGTGTAATAAAATAATATAAAATATTCACATATTGCAGAAGTTATTTGACTCATATCCATTCGATATGAATGAGACAGATGATCGTGTCTTATTAATATAATAACAATAAACTCATAAGAATCATATTTAGAAATGATGATGATGATGATGAAAATGATCACCTTAAGTGGAGCAAAATTCAATGGAACAATGCAATTGTATCATCATTATACATGTTAGCCATATAATAACAGGCATTTAAAGTGTTTTCTTTTTATCAACTTAATGCCAGATAGAGAGTGTATAATAATAGTCACGGTATATAATAAAAGGTGTTTTTTAAATATAAAAAATAAACTCGATCTTATGGACCTTCAATAGATCTATTATTCAAGTGGTTGTCACACAATAGGATTGTACTAAAAGTTTATTTATGACACGGATATACTTTTCTTCTTAATATAACTATTCAATTTGTATATCGAATAATACTGGAACTGAATAATACGCTATTATCCAATGGATTATAGGGCACACGTACTCAATTTTCTCACACTAAATTATCCATACGATTTAACAATTTCTTAATTACAATGACATATGGCAATACCTTCGCCTAATAGATGAATTCAAGTTGAAATGATCATAGAATTTTTTACGGGTTCGTCGCTTAAAATCTTTCGTTTTTCACTGAGCGCCCAACACTCCCAACCTCACTTGTTATGTTTATTCATCGGATTTCCCATAACAGAATTCAACTTTTAATTTAATTCAATTGTTCATGTCTTTAAATTGAATGTAAAATTGCCCATTTCACGGTACTCAATGAATTTGCTGATGATTCCATGAAATTCGTTTGCTAATCATCTATCAAATAATGATATGAATTCATTTGTAAATCAATCAATCGTCCATCGGCCTTTTATTTTTATCCATCAACAGTAGGATCTCATTTTTCGGCTTCTTGTTAATCGAACCATGTGGTGCGAATGATTCTAATCTTTAACAATTCAAAGGATCAGTTTGTTAACGGTTCAAGAGAAGATCTACTGATACTGTATTTTTTTCACATTGGAATTTCATCTGTTCCGAATAAAACCATCAAGAATTGTTCATGAGATAAATTATGTTTGTATATCGTGTCTAGTCTATTAATTATAATCAACGGTGATGTTCAAGAAATTGATCATTTTTAAGAACTGTCAATCATTTTATCATTAACTACTGATTTTTCGGTAGAGTGAATCCTCAAACGCTTGCAAAACCATTTCATATAATCGCTATTATTATTGTACAACATTTATTATCATTATCATTTCATACCGTTGTTGATGTCGTTTAAACCGAAACGAATAAAATATATCCATTGGCTATGATAATGTCAATGAGACCCATAATTTTGTTCGTTTTTTTTCACTTTTCATGACTTTGATAAATGAATGTTTCGTCTGGATTAATCGGTTTTTGGTTAGCTTCTTCAGAATGACCAATAAAACCCAGACACATATGAATAAATATTTTTAATTAAACCAGCCAACCATTCAATCAGAGTATAAATTGTTTCATAAAAATGCAATCAAAACTGTACAGCTTCTCATTTATTTACGATTTATGAAACAGAACAAAATTTACATAAAGAATTTTCATATATTCAAAGGGATTAGCTACCGCAATTTATTTATGGAGAAGGTGAAAATTAAAATTCTATTGTTTGGATTACAAGAAAATAAGATCTCCTTCTGCTCTCCGAAAGAAACTGCATTAATTAAAATCGATATTCAGTGGCAGAATTATGTTGAACTTCATTATGATTTCTTTTAAAGTCGGCAGTTCATTGTGCTCTTTTGTTGATCATTATATTCACAATAATCGAAATAATAATGTTGAACATCAAATAATCAACTGTGAGGCAATCCGACACATAAAGAAGTAATAAACTGGCCCTCATCCAAAACAATAAATATCATCAGGTAACCGAACAGATACCAATCAACCTATGAGACATTGCTGGTCATATCTTCACAAAACTGACTAAAGTTCTTCTTTTCCACCAACCAAAAATAAAGAACCTTAAACTTTTTTAAACGTTATTCATATTTTCTTAATTTATTTTATGTCATTTTTAGAAATTTATATGAATATGCGCGGAGAAGGCACATGTTGCCTTTTAACTTATTATAATATGCGGAACGAAGAGAGCATAATTAAAATGGGAGCCTTCATATAAAACATTGTACTACAGTGAAAAGAATATAAAAGAACTATAAACTGATATAATAGAAAATAATCTTAATATATCAAATCAAAAAATATAAAAATGTATTATACTTGAATGAGAGATAAAGGAATGCTGAATGGTATTCATATAACTTTAGTGGTGGCAATACAGCAGTTGAAACTTATTAATATACCGGGATAAATTATTGGAAATAAAGAGTAACCGAATAATAATTTTCCACCAAACCATCATATCTTTTGATTATAATAATTCTCATTTCGTTTATCGTGTGTTGTACTCCTCTTAACTATCCCATTCCTTTAAACTTCTTTGTTTTTTTTTTGGTCAAATTCGAATAATAAGTTTTATGTTTTGATATGAAACCAACCAAAAATAAAAAAAAACGCGTTACAAAGACAACATATTTCATATTATTATGGATCTCATTTAGCCTCCAGGTTAGTTCTCAATTCAGAAGCACAGCAGGAGTTCACTGAAACAATCTTCACTTTTTGATTCTTTTTTATTTGTACAGAAAAAAAAAACCAGTGGAGAATTGATAAAGAAAACTCTTTTGTATTTAATCAGAATATTTTCATAGTTCAAAACGATTATGCACTTAACCGTCCCAAATTTAACGACTCATAATCACTGTTACCTAACCCATTCCTCATCATAAGTGATTTTAATAACATTTCTTTTTATTCGTTAATCCACAAAACATTAAAGAAAATCATTTTCATAATAAAAGAAATTGCTTCTTAATTTAAAATTCTCCCCTCCGTGGAACTGATGATCATTGATACCAACGAAATCCAAGACAATATACAAAATCAAATTACATTTCACCGGGCGCTTAATAAAATACCATGAGCCATGATAATGAATGGACTTCTTGAAAATAAATTACCACATTTAATTTTGTTGTTCACAACCTGATGGCTAACCGAATGTCTTAAATTTCCACGTTCATAAACTTCAACATACGAACAAAAAAAAACCCCTCCGTTTCAAATGATATCCAATTAATAAAACACAGTCAATCCGAAATAATAACCAAAATATGATACAGTTAATTAATTTGTTTCGTTCCACACCATAGCAAACAAAGTGATGGCAACAAATTTTCTACTTAATTATTCAACATTAAAATGAAAGAATCTTAATTCAACACCGTTACCGTTGAATTAGAACAGTAGATGATCTATTTTAAGCATCTGGTTTATTCAACTTCCAACAATGATCCTTGAAATTAAACCTAAACGAAGGAATGAGACCATCATTAGGCGCTCTTCAACGCTATGGATTATCCAAAATAACAAAGATATGAATTTTACTTCTTTTATTTTTGTTAAGTTAAACAAATGTGTTACAAGCAAAAACACTTAAAAAATTATAGTGGTAACGCCCACTGCTATAGCCCTTGGCTAAGAATAACAACGAACAGATAAAAAAAAGGGTCACCATCTTTCAATATTTCGTTCAGATGCTACTTTTTTTTAATTCTTAACTTTTCTTACTTAACTTACCATCAATTTGTTTGATACATACAACAGTTTCTTATTCATTTGTTTTATTTTTTTCCAACATTTACAACATATAAATATAATTCAAATTCAGATGATAAACAGAACATAACAAGGGAAGTTACAATTCAACAAGTTTACATTTTCATATATTATTGGGTTAGTTTTTATGATTGAAATGTAGTGCTTTTTTATTGCGAATATCCCAAACAGTAACGAATGATATTTAAATATTCGCCCACGGTAAAAGAAAAGACAAGAAGTTACAATTTTTTTATGAAAAAAATAAAATAAAAGAATTAAATTATACAGTTCAAACCCAAATTTAGTAAATCAATTAAAAAAATAAAAATTGAACATAAAACTGTAAACGATTCCCTTAAGCTGATGCCATGGCATATTCAAGAAGAATGGTGATGTTGCTTGCTGTCAAATAACGAATGAGGCAGTCATGGCCAATCGACTAGACAGAAGGTGTTTCATTACGCACCCCCAGTGATTTCTAAGAATCGCGTAAATTCCATTCGAACGTGAATATAACAATCGACTCAACGATTTCATAATCATTAGCACCTTGATAGAATCAAATCGATGGAATCTAATCATAGTTTATGTCTCAGAAGCACAAGTATCGTAAAAATGGTAACCAGCATGAAATTTCATCCTTTTGAAGTGGTCAGGTGGGCCAAAGACTATTAAATTCTATCGATGATTTATCTAAATTCCGTAAACATAAATTCATCCCTTTTCCATAAAATCAATGATCATTTACCACATGTTCATGTTACAACCACTTGAACCAATAACTTCGTTCTCAAGCTGAGATTCCAATGGATTGAAAACTGAATAAGAATAAGAACCAGTTCCAGTAGACTTTTCGCGGTTAATCACTTTAACTGATAACATTTGTATTCAATGCATTTTTCTTTAAAAATAAATGACAAGACATTTTCTAATTATTTGTAAAAGAAAAACATTAAAACTAAACGAATCTATCGATTCCAATCAATTTCCAATAAATGAAAAATATTCGGAATGTTTTCAAACATTGAAATCATCATTAAATTGCAAGTCATTCCAATCACATCATTCCATAGATATCAACGCAATGATAAATCTATTGAATGTATTTATTTAAACAACAAAACATAATTCATAGCATCACTCTCTATATGTATTTGACTAGCAAAAATATTATAGGAATCTGATAGATTTGTAAAAAGGGAAAGAATAAAAATTCAAGAAAATTCATCATCAGACATCATCATATTTCAAATGAATTTGTTTTAAATTTCAAAGGAATTTAAACGCGATTAGCATTTACTGATAATGTGGTATCGACAGGAGACTGTCTACACATTTTCTTGTCATCCCAAATTCACCACTGAAACATCATCTCTCAGCGCCATCGTTCCATTAAATCTACATTCATTGATTTCTCCCAAATAAAGAGATTCATTGTTGTTAGTTTTTATTCAGTCATACCATTTCTAGTTACCGATTTACATAAATCGCATATAATTTTGGATTAAAAATTTTTTATTTTTTTTTTATTTATTTTATTCTCATCTGTTGTGAGTTCCCACAGTATTTAATAATTCAATTCATAATAATAAAAAACCGTTTTTCTGGACCATTTATGATCGTGCCTCATTATCGTTTCACCCATTTAAACACAATGGTACGATGAAAACCGTCGGACATATTAAATATTTGCAGTTAATCAGCAAAAAAAAAAAACTATACCACATCAAATCACAGAGTTATAACAATAAAATAAATATAAAAAAAATACAGTCAATAGATTTATTCTTTGTGAACATATAAAAATATTATTGATATTATTTTAAATATTTTGGTTTATTATAATTTTATTTAGTGACTTTATTTGGAACCGTGTGGTTTTCACCTGAAGCGCAACTAAATACTTAATCCCCCAATTAATTGGATTTAAAATGATTCCCGTGTGTAACAACGAAAACCATCCGAATATGATTCCTGGTTTGTTTTATTTTCAAATTTAAAAATCCAAAATTATTTTATGTTTATAATCGTTATAGAATATATCATTAAATTTTATTTAAGCAAATATGCTTATATTCAAAGGAAATTATTGTTTCACATTTTATTTGAATTGTACAAATTATATTGAAGTTTATGAAGCCTGAGAGAATTGCAAAAGATTAATCCGTTAACAACATCATTGTGTATCACTAATTATTGATTTACATAAATTTTAATTCATTGGTTATGATTGGATTTATAGAAGATTTTCACACAATCAATACAATGGCAATTAATCGACTGAATTATGGTCAAAGAACGATTAATTCAATATTTATTATCATCTTCTATTCCATAGAAAATTCATAAAAGAGTAAAAAAAAAAACACATAAACGAATTATAACTAAAAATGATTTAAGAATATAAATCTAATTCTTTGATGTTCATAAAAATTATTAAACGATGAATGGAATCAAAGAAACCAAATAGCCATGATACATTTGGTTACCTACCACCGTTCATCAATAGTTAATGATAATCGAATAATAAGGTGATTCGTTAACCCATTCAGTATGACACATTACGTACTTTTGTTAATTTTACCATCACAATATCAAACTGATTTAGGCCGACTTGAATAGACTAAATAAATTTTAATAAAAATTGTAACAAAAACCATCGAATTAAATTGAAAGTAATCATAAAATATATTGATGACCAACTCATTGTTAACAATAAAACCATGATAATATCATAAATCACGAATATTCATTATAAAACTTATTCTTTAATTTTCTTTTGGGTTCATAATAATAAAAAGAAAACGAATGTTCAAGTGTCCCATTCAACATAGAGAATTAAATTCAATTGATTGGTATTGAAATATTGGATTACAAACAATTTATAGAAAACGATTATCGATGAAATTTGTTGATCCTTTTGTCTGTTTGAATTTCTTAACGCTGTTACATAATAATGCCGCCTTGTGTCATATCAAATGAAAGTGTTTGAAGATCATCTTCAATTATTATTGAAATAAACGGTGTCGCCGTACACTTCATCATATCATTTTTGGACAGCGCGTAACACAGACAACAACATAAATGATATTTCAAAAAAATAAAAGTATTTTCATATAGTCTAAAGTTTTTCTATTGATCGGTATGTTATGGTACCTTAGATTATAATCCATTCAATAATGAACAATGAAAAATATTAACTTTTCTGTATCCATTGTACCTTAATGGTTTAGGGGCTGAGAATCGTATTTCTAACTTCTTCGTTTCTTTTATCATCACTTGAAAGATTCTTTTGGGCATCACAATACTGAATCCTTGTAACCGACACGAATTTCTTTAAATCAGGTGTCATTTCGAATAATATGAATCATCAGTACACTGTGATATACCATAAATAATTATTAATAATAAAAAATCAACTTCATTTACGTTAATATTTGATGGACTGCCATCCATTATGGCACAAGTGTTTTCTTCATACATTTGACCTCCTTCCCATCATTGGAATCTTAGATTTCATTCATTTTCTTTTCAGAAAATTATCGTCAACTATATTTTTCCATATATCGTCACTAACAAAAGAGTTTCTATTTCATAATTCAATTTTTATAATAACAGACGACTTCTATTTCTTAATTCCTTTGACTTGAATATTCTTTATTTCATTACCATTAATAGAATTAATGGGTTTCACACGATCCAGCACTGATGTAACTTAACAAAAAATCTATAATGTTTATTAGTAGAACAAGTAAAACGTCCATTATGCAATAAATTAATGCAATTTTATTAATTTGCAATGCAATAAATCCTTCTCCATTAGACTGAACTAATTATCCATTTGACCATTAAAAAAATCGCCATCATCTACTGTTGGCAATAATAAATTTTCGTTCTATTTTTATTGATGATGGATCACAACTAAAATATTGGATACAATTTTACTGTTTCAGTTTAACTTGCTAACTTAACAGCGAAGACTGAATGTTATAATTATTTCATTCTTTAGTTTGTTGCATGGTCACACAAATACTTTAAGTGGTTCTATAAAAATTGCTACTTTTTTATATTTTATAATTGTCAATAATAAACTTAAGACATTTTTTTATTACATCAATTTTGTTGAATTACTGTGAGTATGCATAAGTATTTCGGTTCCCTCTCTTCACGACAGGTAATTATTAGTAGTTCTTTTAAACCGCGAAACTAAATGAGATTTATTAACTTCACATCTTTTTTTTAGATTATGGCCATTGATGATACCATTCTATACAGTTTCTTCCTGATTTCATTGAAAAGTCACCCGAAAACAGAATAACCATATAATAGCAATAATGGATGAATGTAAATCATCATAATTTCATAAAGAAACAAAAACACAACATTTATTCATACGATTGACGCATTACACCGATTACCCACTGTATCCCACCATTATATTCACATGTTAAGACCACAAATATTTTTCCCACACCATCCATTATGCAAAGAGGTAATGTGTTACAGTAAGAAAAGGAGCATATTATTCCATATGATAAATTATCATCAACATAAAGACAACATCCGCGAACACATATAGGTCCTACTAAGAAAATGGTACCAGCTAAACGAATCAACTAAAAGTGTACGCAAAGGTATTTTAAGAATTGCTCAATATTTTTATGTTATTAAAATATAAACGATGTGGATCAACACTGTATTCAATGGAATACAACAAACAACTGAAATTGTAATCAATCCTTAAGCGATGTTAAATTGCTTCCAAAAAAATAATAAAAAACCACTTCGAATATTATCATTTTGTGGGGCATGGACAAACCCAGAAGTCTAAAAATCGATGTTCAACAAAAAAAAAATAAAAAAGCTCCCACCGATTTCACCGTAAAAATAACATAAGAAAACCAATCTTTCCCACTGATGAGTACATCCCCAAAAGCCAAGATTATCGGTTTGATAAATCCCTCATGCATCATCATTTTGCCATAGCACACCAAATTTCAAGGGCTACCAAACCGTGTAAATTCTTAATGTTAACTGAACAAATCTCCAGTCAGATTTGCACTGCATTATTATTAAATTATATCAGTTGAATGATTCAACAGAGCATCCACCAATATGAGGAATCAAACAACCTTGGAACTTTATTTCATTGAATTAAGTTCCTTCTCATCATTTCGGATTCAGTACGTGATCACCAAAATCGAATTAGAATTGTAATCAAAAAAAATAATTTCCAACATAATTGATGGTTTCTCAATCGCTTGTTCAAAACCTTTAACGTCTATTGATTTGACAAAAGATTCAAGAAAAAATACCGTTTGATTTACAAATTGGATAGAGATCAATGTTTCCGGCCACTTCATTTTTTCTTAGCTAACCACTAGAATCTTTAAGCCCCATTTAAGAAAGTATTAAGAGACAATTGAAAAGTGTCTCTATAATCCCAAAAAATCAATGGATTATAATTCATTCGTAATTCTTTACATTTGGTCAATATTTAGACAATCCAAATTCAAGATTATTGAGACATAATCACCATGCAGACACTGGCTAAACCCAAACGAATCAGATCAACTTGTGTCTTTATCTCATTTCCCAAATATAAGGCGACACACACAATTCGTCCGGTCTGTAAATTAAAGGTGCACACAACAGATAAAGCTAAACACATAAAATATAAAGAGTAAACTGAGAGAAGAGTCACCTAAGTGAGATACGAAATTGATGATTATTTGAATTATAACCGGACACAGGAGAGCAATTCAATGGTACAGATTTAGTGACACCATCGTGTGTCAACCGCAGGTAAATTGATATGAATCTTCTATACCCATTTTCTATAAGACCAAAATGAAATGAATAAAAAAGGTAACAGAAACGTCACAGTAATATTGTTGTGGATATCAAACAATTTAATCTAAAAATGTGGTGTTAAACATCTTAAAAATTAGTACATTAAAACACCTAATATATTCATTGGACTCTTTTCATTTTCATTTTCAGTTTCAGTTTTCGAAAAGTCCCATAATAAATAGTGATCCATTCAAGAAAAAAATATTTAAGACGACCTGCACTTGTGCGTATCGCATAACTTTAAGTATAAACTCTTCTTTAACAGTCTATCCCCATTCAATTTTCCTGAATTGTGATTCCAAAACTATGGATTTTCTTCCATTCATGGATAAAAATATGCTGCCAGAATGATAAACGAGTAAACAAAATATAAATATTGTGTGGGCTGATACGATATGGCTTAAATTACTGACAGTAAAATTTTTAAGTTCTTGTTCTCACCCATCGACGCCACTCTTTACCTATCGATTGACTAAGTACAACGGATACATTATCTCTACTATTTTCAAAATAATTCAGAATTTCAAACAGGTAAATCAATAAAACAAAATAATTCTTATCTCATATTTAATGAAGCTTTTTGAGCCATTGAATTCCCGCCGACCTGTAGCAATTGGACTGTGAACAATACGAAAAGCTCTAAAAAACTTTTAAATCTTTACCGTCGGTCAAAAGAATAAACGTCGAATGTACAAAAATTCGAGCAAATTAAAATAATTAAAATGTTGCACAACTTCATGACTTCAATCAACAGTAAAGTTATACGTCTACACTACCTCACACATCAGTACAGTGATCAATCTTAATTCATTTATGATTAAAATCAATTCAACTGAATATAGTCGCGTACTGTGATCCGTTTCACCTTGATCTTTTTCTCTCTGTTCACTTGTTTGAATTGTTACTGTTCAATCAAAGACATCAATAAAAGCGGACTCCATCAATTGATTCGTCTCATTATAATGATTATGTTTTATATCAAATCAATATGATTTAATTGAAACTGATGTTATGGCCCACCCAACTGTATTTGATATGAGACTTTAATGCCATTCGGTTCAAAAAGTTAAATTCAATTTGATTCTGAATTGATCAACTGAAACTGAAGTTTTCTCTGTTATTGAACCATTGGATTCCGATGCAATTTCGAATACAAAAATACTAAGTCTCAGTTCATCCAATAAATCTATTTGGTACTTTTATAGGGTCTCCTTTACCACATTCAATCCGTCCATTACGATCTATTTTATATCATCGCACCTTTGGATAACATTAAGGTGATCTCAGTTCTCTCGTACTCTCTCTCTCTCTCTCTTGCTTTACATCGCACTGAACAAGATGCGATCCATATAAAATTTAAATTCAGCCAAAAAGAAGAATAAAACGACATCGAATGACTTAAAAAAACGCAATAAACCTGAAGCAAACGGTGACCATGGATGTCGTTTATTTCATTATATGGCTATTTTGTCACATTTTATAGTTGAAGAAAAAAAAATATAAAAAGATAAAACACAACAGAGGACAGGTTCTCTGAAAGGTTGATAAAAGTTTAAATTAATATGGGTAATTACTATTGCCCATGTTCAACTGATTCAATACTCCAGACCCATTGTTGGACCTACATCACACTGAATCATTTTATATTAATCTTTGTGTCTTTGATAGCCACGAGACTGATCACTTCCTTTATGCGTTACGATCCAATGCAATAGCAGACAACAATCCAATCGAACTGCCACCCATAATAGACACAATATCAAATGAGAACCAATAAAATTCGATATTCTGTTCCATCTCTAATGAATTGTAACCAGCCCGAATAGAGTCACCAAACAAACAAATAATTTTCAGGTCAAATCAAAATAGAATTTAAGAATAAAAATTACACCTTTCATCTTCATTCCTGAGAAAGATGTAAAACAATTAAATGATAACGTTTTAAGTTACCAATTAGCTATTTAATGACTCTGAGTAGTGTGACGATCTTTAACGAGTCAAACCGTTAAAGTAACATTAATCTCTATACGATTAAATACCAATAAACCATAGACCACCCCTGATTTAATATAAACGTTAGATTAAAATCAATTCTATTTATTTTACGGGATTCTTTTGTTACGGAAACAAATTAATCCAACACCCTCGGATTCAAATATTTCTCACGTCTCAGGTGTTCCGATTGATGTGTCACAAATTCCTTATCTTTTAAATATTTTCTTTTAAAAACACAAATTCTTTTTTTTCCATTTCATTTTAATTTGGAAGTAAATTGATGTCAAACATTTTGAGACTTCATCAGCAACTCAATTGTTTCTTTTCCATTCCGTTTTCAACTAATTGTCATTAATCTTTTCAAACAATACGGTGTCAAGTGATTTGTCTCAACCGTTCAGTAATCAGTATTCGATTAAAATTCAGTTAGACCATAGTCTAACGATGAACTGTCAAATAATTTTAAATATTTCCATTTGGACACTTATTAAATTATGGATTATTCAGTTAGTTTTTCTATACATAAATTCCATATTTTGTAGTTATTGACTGACCAAATTAAAATTACCAGCCAAATGCAAAAGTACATGAAATGCATATTTCTTCAAACAGATTTTATAAATTTCTGTATTTCTATCTGTTGGTTCTGTCTGTCGTACAGATATTGGATCGTATGTTGCAACGAATGAGGTATGAAGGGTACACCATTAAGAAAATATATTATTCTTAAATGCCCTCGAGCCGTTAAATCATTGACTTAAGCACAATATGGTTATTCGTATTCAATATAAATTTTCAACCACGAAATCCGACAAATACGCGAATTAAATAAAAGTATACAAAACAAAAAAAAAATTGGTAGAAGAAATAAACCTCAAAAAGACTGTGATATTGTGCAGTTGATCGGTATACTTATGGGTCACAGGTCACAATCCACGCCGTGTTACCTTCAATACATTTAACCGATTCCCTTCATCTGTACAAGCTCTTACTCAGAATTATACTCTGTTACTGTGAGTCAGAGTTGTTTAGAGTATTTACACGAAAGACTTCAGTATCCATCAATTGTGAAATATCAAACAAATATGTTGTTTTGCATGGAGCAACATTATACCAAAATCCACTTGTTCATCATCAAACGAATTACTTAACATGATGTAAATGCAGACTGGAGTACATCAACGAGGTTAACAGAGACCAACTGAATGTAACAGAATCCCAATTGAAATTCTAATTCCCATTCTAGAGTTTCTATTTCTTTTTATTTAGACACCAATCATATTAATCGTTTGAACTTATGTGATACGCGGGTGTACTTTCTTCTCTGGCAAAATGCATTTATGAATCTCCTAACGAACAATCTTTTATATCATTGAGGTAAGTCAGTCTAGCTAGAAATTGGCAAATGAAATAAATCCAATTGTGTGACCATCCAAACTCATTTTGCCATAGTTTTGACCACATGAAATCAACCAAATAAACTTATGCAAGATAAAAATTTGTTCATAACATTTTTTTTTTGCTTTAACTTTTCTTATTTATGCTCCATACCGTATTTAAAATCCGTGGGAAATGACGTGTGCCCGCGAGCGTGTGCCGGTTGGAATTATAGTAAATCTCAGGTATGCAAGTCAAAATCAGCTTATACTGTATTTTTATTTTATTATTTGCCATCACTTTGGCTGTTGTACACAGCCAGAAAGGAATATAGCAGATGAAAAAAAAAAGAAACTAAAAAGTTTCATAAAAACCAATTATGTGAGCTATGGCTTTTGAAATGTACAGCAATGCCAACAACACCAGATTACATTTAATCCAGAAAAAAAAGAGTGATCCTATCCACACGGAGACTTAGCCAATTTTAAATATTAAAATAATAAATTTCATAACGCCTGAATTAACCAGATTAAGTTGATTTTCTTTAGCATTTCAAAGGGTATAATTTCAAACTTTTAAACCGCAAAAAACTAAATAAAATTTATTTTATTATAATGGTGAATTCAATTAAACGCAATTTAAATAATGCTGTGATTTTATCAATTATTCGTTTAAGGACAACTAATAAGTAGTTTCAATTTCAATAGGTTTTTAGCTGTCTATAATCGCCATACAATCCAAAAATCGTATTAAGATAAATGGAAACGCCATATTTAGTTAAAATTATTACTGAATAATTCATGATTCAAATAATAGGCAGTGTGACCCAATGAATTATTGTCTCAGTAAAGTTCTTCTACTCTTTTTCCATTATATTCTTCAACGTAAAACACTAAGATCAGAAAGAATTTAAGAACAACTAACATTTCTCAGTTATACCATAATTTTAATGTACGCGAATTAATGCTGTACTGTATGGGATCATAAAAATTATATTAAGTTGAATTATTGAAAGGGATCAAGTGTTTTGGTACAAAAACCAAAAATAAATAAAACAACAGAATAATGAACTTCATACTAAATCTGTCTATTTGACTGTTGCTTAAACGAAACAAATGAAACGCACGTTTAACAGCATTAAAACAAAAAAAAAACATTATGATTTGTGCGACCGCAGAAATAATTTGCAACAGTGATGATGTTGTTACAATAACATAATAAGAATGCAACAGATCCATACCGTTTATACTTATCATAACTTTATGCTGAATACCATATTAGTTACTCTCTGGTACGGTATGTTTTTGCTTTTTTTTTTCATTTTTAACATTTTGTATGCTGTTTCATGAATACACAATGCAATTCTTTTCTCATATTAATGTCTTGTGTACATCAACATTAAATACATTTAATAATATCATATTGTTTGTATGGTTAAACGCCAATTTTTATGATTTTTTAAATAAAAGGGTTTGGCCGCTGATCGATGTCGAATTATGTACAGTCTCCATCGACTGCGATTTTGTTTTTTGCTTATGATTTTTTTTTTCTATATTCATTATATCATTACGATTGTATTTTCGCTTTTTAAAATGAAAACATTAAAATAAAAATGCACTTTTTCTGAACCAACAACAACAACAACTGTATAAGATTATTATCTGTTACCAGCCTACCCTGGATGGATTCTTTGATATTTTCGCTCCCCCTCTCGTTTTGCCCAGTAAAACATATCGATTACAAAAGGAAATAACTATCTAAAACGATTTTTAGGTGTGTAAAATAAATAAAAAAAACCAATTCTTCAATTAAATTGCGGTATCCTCTTGGCCAAGTGGTTAGGATAAATGGAAACACATACAGTAATTAAATAATAACAGATTTAACGAGTATAATAAACAAACACATTTCGAGAGTTATCAATTAAATTACTGTGTTATCAATTAAAGTTCGTTTTATTTCTTTCGCGATAATTACACGGTTAAGAAATCATTTACAATTATGAATTAATAGACATAACAATAAACAATTAATTACAGACCAAGAAAGTAACAACAACTTTGAATGTATTTTATCTTTTCTTTGCATTTTAACTGTCACATGCACTCAATTCAGTGGAATTTCGATAAGAAAAATTTGTTCTTCTAGACGGTTTCATAATAAATTCAATATGAAAATGATGTACCATTTCGAAGAATCTTACTGATTAATTCATTTCTTATGTTCCATTTGATGGAAATTTCATTTCATTTTTATTTGGAAATTTTTTTCTTAGAATTGCGATTGATAAATTCACTAATTTCCAAATAACACGATAGTTTTTCACTAGAATTATCCTCAATTTTATCAAATAATTATCAAAAATGTCACTTTGCTAACATTACCTGAACAAATATTCATTAGTTTATTTAACTGAATGCAACCGCTAATCATCACACGTTCTACATTCTAATCATATAACCGCATTTATTTGATGTATTCCGCATCATCCAATTCCATCAATTGGGTTACATCCATAAATCGAATGGTATGAACAAACGAAGTTCATTAAAAACAAATTCAATATTCTTTCCCGGAGGGCTGAATTCACATAAAAATTAGAAAAAAAAAATGAAAAAAATTCTTCTTAAAGACGTTAATCAGTGATTAGCCAACGGCTACTTATTTGCATATTTCCAATAAAATCTGGCTACCGTATATTTGCCAATATCAACATCAACGCCAATTTAACGCAATTTTCAACACAAATACTCACATATCAAACAAAAAACGAAACAGAACAAAAGGTAAATTGATTCATCACGGATGCTAACTTTGTTTAAATTACACAAATCAAAATTACATACATTACAATTCAACTAAACGACAGGTGTATTATGTTTATAATTTTTTTTTAGCAATTTTCATTAGTCCATCACACGTATGGTCTTTAATTCAACGTAGTCGATTCATCATGATTTCATTTATGTACAAATCCAACTGATGATAGTTAATCAAACACCTGGATTACATGGACACAAATCATCAAAACCACATTGAAATAATTAAACAGTAATAAACCAAACAAAAAAAAAAACGAACACATTTAATTGAAGCAATTTCATATGCTTCTTACCATTATTTCATGGATTGTTAATAACATTTATTAAGTGTATGTGTACTCAAGTGTTTAGCAATTGGTTAAATAATTCATTTAACCTTTGCTAATTAGAGAATTTTATTACCTTGGCCGCCAGATAAAACAACTAACTGGTACAGAAGTTAAACTTCGTCCATAACAGCAATTTGAAGTCCACAATTAAAATGATATCAAATGTAAATTAGTGAATTGCAAATGATTTAAAATAAAGGTGGAATTGTAAAATTCTTATGGCCGTGCTCTTAGCTGGTTTAAAGAGGGGATTCTGTTTATTTATTATTCGATAAGAAACAAAACTAAGAGTATTTCGCCTATAATAAGTGATGAATATTAAAATTCCCACAAGTTTCAAGGTAATCTTATAGAAGTTTTGAACAACCGTTTCCATCGTTGTAAACTAATTAAATTTATAACGTGTAACAGATAACTAAATTATGGTATCTTGACCATTTAATGTCAGTAACATTTAATGCTGATATGTTCAGGTTAAATTCTTTATATTTTCTTTTATAATTCTAATTTAAATGAAAATGGTAGATGACTTGTATATCAATAACCATGTCCAGCAGGCAAAACCAGTGATATGAGTTTAATTTAAACAATAAAAAAAAAAGAAAAGAACAAGGGAATATTTATGAGCCAACGAAAAGGTAACGCATTTATGCGAATTTATTCAAATAAAATTAAATGAGGTGTAGCCATTTGGTAGCCAATTAAATTGGGCCGTTGAATAAAACTGATATACTCATATGTATGGCCGAATACTGAACGCCATATAAAGAATCTTGTTTATATTCCATTGGCACCATAAAATTCAAAAGTTTCATTACACTGATTCTTAGTTCTTAACTTCACATACTTTCAATTGTCATAACGTTTTCTGCTCTGAAATTTCAGTTGCTAATGGATCATTTAATTAAACAACTCACTGAACCCGTGTTTCTCATAAAATTCAATCGTTCTAAGCACAGCTCAAAGGGTGAATTTTAAAAACGAAGAAATTTTAAAATAGATCAGACCCACAGCTTCACCCTTTGATATAATGCACCATGTAATTACTATTATTTTGATATTGTACCACCTTAAAATCAAAAACTATTTTCATAACAGACATTCTAGTATTGTTCCTCGTTTCAAATTGATACCTTTTAAATCATTAAATCCGTTACCCAATAATCACGAAACAGAATTTCTTAAACAAAATCTCTAAAATATTTAAAGAGAAATTGAGATTTTTTTAAAAAAGAAATTCGATTAACTCCAATTTCATATAAAAATGTGGTTAAAAAGTTTAATTTAATTTAGATTATTGCTAAACAGAGGCCTAATTACACATCAAATATACTAAAAACATAATTTATTGTTATTTTTTTTTCTCTTGACTCAGATCGTTTAGATGTTTTTTAGGTTCTCATTTAATCTTCAACATTTTAAAAAATGATTTTATGAGCAACAAAAAAGGTAACATTGAATAAAATAGGAGTCAAAGAATGTTTATTTGTTGCAGTTTAAAAGATGGATTGATAGTGTGGTCTGTTTAAACTTCATCAATTTACAAATCATAAAGCCATCATAAATGCGCGAGATCTTCACCGTACCATAAAGATGCTAAACAGAAGAACTTTACAAAAACAAAATCTATTTGTTAAGACAAAACAGAATATTTAAGAAATACCATAATAAAACTACATTTTATTCTGATCATTTTGCCTTAGAGAAGAAGGCGCCAGCGGCATTTTATCATCACAGAAGAGTTGCACCCAAAAACAAAACGAAAATATGCCAGAAAACCCAGAAAATCATTCTGTTGCATATGGATGCAGTTGGGATGCTGGGGCTGTTGCCCGCCTTCAGAACCGTTTTTGATTCTATTCATTTAACGATACGTGATCATATCGTACCCAAAAGTGCAGAGCATATTTAAATAATCCTAATGTTTTCTGTTCATACTTTTATCTCTTAAGCTCCCGCCACTTGATCATTAATTCTGTTGGTGGTTTTCGAGGAAAACGGCAACACGACTTTAGTTTTTTTATATTCAACATTGACTACCTATGGATTCCTATTTTTTTCTTTATTTTAATGCGAAAACAAGAAAAACCGTTCATCGATCAGGAAAACATCATTGTAACACTTAGTATGGAAGTCCAGAACTGTTTAGTTCCCAAGTAATCTTTTATATTCTCGTCTCAAACGAATACTTTTAATTACACCTTTTTTATTTTCAATGTTTCTTAGGTCGACTAGACGATCGCATCGTGGGTTGAACTTTAACTTCTCTGAGGTCTAACCGACATCGTTTACTGTACATACAAATGATCATTAGAGTTTATATTCTGTTTTTGTTTAATTTTAATTAGGCCATTCACGTTGATTCCCATCCATAATTTTCCGCCATCGATCAATGATTATAATCAAATGTAATTCTCTATAGATTTTGGTAATTTTAAGTATTTAAAGGGGAACAATCAGTTCGACATTCCATAAGAATATCTTCTTATTTTCGCACATGATTCAACATAAAACATTGTATTTTACCAAACAATAATCCATATAATAATAAATTCTTTCACGAAACATTATATTTAACCCGTTCAAGATAAAACAAAATCATTTTATTGAAGGTTATGTGATGATCATTCCAGAAATAATCCGAAACGATAAAGTGCACAATTATCATAAAACCTAACCATTTAAGCAAAAATAAAGTTCACAACTGTTTTTCCTTTAATTTTTCCCATCTTCACATTCCCATCTGATGATAGTTAAGTTTTGATATGGTTTCACAACCAGATAATCTCTTCTTTTCATCTTCTTCGATCAATCCAAAAAAAAAATAACTAATTCCGTATTTAAAAGAAGATATAAACGTTCTAAATTGTTGTAGATCACGCAACCGATATCATAAAAAAAATGGAATTTAAAAGGTGAGATGCTTCCAATTTTCCCCTGTTTATAATATTAAATGGTATGTAATCAGTATGGAATATCACTAGAATTATGTTCATATGTATTTAGAACGGCATATTTGATGGTTGCACATATAAATATTTGATATATTTTGATGGTGATCGTATTAATAATGATAGACTAACTATTTCTATAATCGATTGATGCATTATAACACAATTCACATCGAAAAGAAAACTCCACTATTTCTTATATGATTCCATTCTATAGGTAAACCTTTAACGAAATTCGTGTACCATTCTGTCTGATTTCTTTTAGTTTGCGCTTAATAATAACAAACTGTCCAAAATATATTTGATTGATAGTTTCACAATCGTCTAAATTACATTTAATTTAGTCAATCGTTTTATATTGGTCCAATTTCATCCATTCCATCATTGGCTCGCGAGACATTAAATTCTTCACTAATCGACCGAATAGCATAAACATACACTTTTGGTCCAATTGATTCACAAAGAGAAAGAGATGAATTATATTTTCATATTGAATTGGGTAACCGTTTCTCTCTTGTATTTAAATTCTGTGGAATATGGACTAATAATTTATTTTAGACCCCGTTTAATCTGAATGATTTAAAATCACACCAAACTGATTATTTAGGGTATATTCTGATAGATTCATTTAAAAAATTGAATCATATCAAACATTAGGATGAATTTTAAAACAAATTATTCATGGCAATTTAGACGACTACTTAATTATAGGTGAAACATACAACAAAACGATATTAAAATTTCAAATAACAGATATTGAGAAAATACAGAACATAATAGAGGTTGGACATTTTGAATTAAAAAGGGGGCATTACACAGTTTTTATTTGTGATAAATTGTGATTTCTAACGTTATTTTAAAGGATAATCCTTAATCCTTATGGATCGATTAGCATCTGAGACCGTCTGGTTCATTTAATTTGATTGTGTCTGAGAAATAAAAATTCCATTGAATTTGAATACCAACGAGGCGAGAGATATAAACACGAAGAATACCAATCGGTTGAGTACAACCGGATCCTTTAAGTACACAATATTCGACAGATGATGTGCATCACCCACGCACCAATATCGAAGATGCTCATCAACAATAAATATACTCAACGGCTGATGGTTCAGTGCAAAAATTATCTGGGTTCGTGTATTCGATTAGATTCACAATTGCAATTTTCGAAACGAAGGATAAGAACATTAAATATCATTGTCATTCTCTCTATTTGCCATATGCTTAACGAAGTAATCGTGTGGGCAGGTAAAAAATCAACAAAATCGAAACATCATCGAATATTGTACATTAATTAAACATAGCATCTGATTGATTGTAAAATCGATTGAAAAAAGTCAAATAATTAATTTGTGTTTCAGGTCATGTTAAGTATGTTCAATTAACTTCTCCATTCACAATCTCACGATTTTCTAATTCTTATGGTGTGTCTATTATCGTAACAGATAGACAAATATGTTTCACAATCATAGTGATAAATTTAAAAAAACGAAATAATTTATTTGTGTTCTGATAAAAATAAAACACATCGTATCATTTAACAACTTTCCACTTTTTCCCCTTTACCGATTTATCTGAACGAAAAGAAACTTGACGTTTTTGTTGATTTTATAATTTTCACTTAAACATTTGTCAGAACTTAAGCGATCTATTTACACCCCCCTAATCGATAATATAAAATCAAAATTGTGTTGTTGTTACTCATAATTAGCGGAACATCATATTGATTAGATGTGACAACATATACGATTGTTATAGTCTCTTAGTTTATAAAAAAAAACTTTATAATTACTTTACAGTAGTCAATTTTTGTCAATTGAAAAATGCCGCTCGAAACAATCGATAATAGAATTGATAAGGAAATAAAAATTTACGTTTTTTCGTTGTTAATTTCTGCTTTTATATGTTCCAGTTCAATTGATTTGTGAAGAGTTCAGTAAAAATTTATTTGTAAATGTGGAAGTACATTTATAACTAGTAATCGATTTTATTTCGTTAGAAATTAATTGAGCTTTAAGTGGAAGTCAAGGAAGGTGCAATCTCATATAGACGGTTATTTATAACTTTTTTTGTACGTTTTTGCAAAACCGCCAAGCAATACGATAATTGTCACTAGTTTGTTTTTTGTTAATGAATGAGTCGCAACGTGTCATTCATTATTGACTTGCCTGTAATTTATCCGAAGTGTGATACAAAATTCAAATGAAATGAATGTGTCAAGTCGATTTACTCCAATTTTGGGCGTTGTTAATTTGCTATGTTAATTAATGAAATTGCTAACCACTAATCATAGATAATTCAACATAGAAAATTATGATTAATGATTCAGTGATATGGAATAGAAAAAATAAATGTCAAAATACACCTCTCTAATTAGTATTTTGTAGTCATATTATATTTCATACAATTGTTTTCTTCTTCCTCTCTATCTTTAATTATTCCCATATGTACACAGATACAATTGATTATATCTTTTTTGAATATTCTAATAAAACTATGAATTTATCATTTACATAATTATACTGATAGAATTATTTATTCATATATATTTTATATAATTGAACTGGTCTGTTTCTCTTACTTTTCTTTACATTCAATCTAATAATCATACATTTTCACAAATTCAAGAAAAAAATTCAATTGAATCTAATATTCGTTCAACGAATACTGTACATTGAAATCATTAATTTTTTTTTCATCTACTTACATTTAATCTTAAGCTCAATTTTAATTAAAAATTATAGAAATCAATTAATAAACTTATGTACTAACTACATACAATGAGGATAACATAATTTATAATAAAAAATTTGTATTCAATTTACCATTATTATTATTTTTTTTATTCATTAAATAAGTCTCACACCACAGATAAATAAATAAATAACAATTACAGGTGGTGAGCTTATTCAATTCAAATTAAATGTAATAAATTCAAATATAACTTTACGTATTTCTATTATGTACAATTCAATCTGTCTAATTAAATGATATGATTTCATCTAAACAATTTAATTTTTATTTTTTATAATTTTTTTTTTTTTACTTTATGTTTCTATAACAAATCAGTCTACGAAGGTCCATTTTAGCATCTTCACTTTGGTTTAAGGTAATTCATATTATTTTTCATTCTCATTTTTATCCATTGAATAAAATCATAATTAAATTTAACGTCGCATTATTTCATCTATTGAGAATCCCAATGATTTCTTAATTGGTCCAGATTCACTATTCACCTCCTCACTACTTGGTGACCGTTGTGATAAATCTAATGCGGGACCCATTGTTTTTGTAGCCTCTTTTATTGTTGCACTCGAATGACTTTGAATGTGCGCCTTTAAATTAGCTCTTTGGTTAAATGTCTTATTACATACAGGACATTTATATGGTGATTCTTCTAAATGTGTCGCCTTGTGTACAGCCAATGTCCGTGATTGACAAAATCCTTTACCACATTCCGAACATTTAAACGGTTTTTCTTTGGAATGAATATATTTGTGATCCCGTAAATGATCTTGACGACGGAATGCTTTACGGCATATATCACAGGAGAATGGACGCTCATCCGTATGTGTTCTTACATGTATCAATAAATTATATGATTTTGTAAAATGACGATCACAATACTGACATATAAATTGTTTTTTTGGTCTTGTACTACCATTTGGTGTTGTCATTTTCATGCCACCGTTTCGATTTGTTGGTAATAAACGTTGCATTTCAACGGGTACACGTCCTTGCATTGGACCTAAATTATATAATGATGGATAACGGAGCCATTGAGACCAAGCCATTTGATGATTACTTAATGATACAGTAGGTGGTAGTGGTCCATGTGATTGATTTGGATTGTATGGAAACCCTAAACTTGATTGGGTTGAATGCATCGTTGACAATTGACTTTGTAACCAAAGCTGATGACGATGCTGAAACTGTTGGTGGGCCAATGCATTTGGATGTTGTACAGGCGTTGACCGTAACGATTGATTTGCTATACTATGATAATTTGATGTTCTATGATCATTGGTTAACATTGGTATTGTTTGATGTTCAGGTGATTGTAATCCTCTGTTAGCTTCTAAACGACATATATTTGGATAACGTGGTGATACCATATCGGTTGGTGTATGTGGTGGTGTCAATACTGGTAACATATCATTCCGTGGTCGAATTTTAAATGGTATTGCGTCAGGTGAATCTAAAAATTTGATGATGTATGATTTAATTAATGGAATTCCAAACACGAAAATTTCATTAAAAATAATTTAGATTTTCCAATTTCATTTGTTTTTTCTATCTCGCTGTTTTACCATCAAGATAAATCCAGGTAATTTTGAAAATATTAAAACTATAAACGTACCAGCAATTGGTGGACTTTCACTTCCATCCACACTAATTTCACTACGTGATGATGATCTTGATGACATTTTGTGTAATCCAAATTATTTCTTCTTTTTTTCTTTTAATTTCGAAATTAATAAATTCTTTAAATAAATCTCGCACAATCAGTTTTAATATAAAAACTGTTTAATAAATATTTTACACTTCACTTGAATTTTCACTTTAAATAATTCACTGTTTATTTGGTTGTAAAATAATTTCTTATTTCTTGTTTTTATTTTTTATAAAAATTATCCAAATAATTTATCTTCCAAGGATCACTTGGAGGACTGCACATCCAGTTCGGTTGGTATCAACTGACGTTATGAACACTGAACTTGTTTCTGATGCTCCTGCTACTTTACGATATTAAAAAACGTAAAACTAAATTGTATAATTTTTATTTATTCCTATATGGTTTTATATTTATTTTTTTGTCAGAGACGCTCGAAAAGCAGTGCATACCCGGGTAATTGTCGAAACATACTGATTGCTACTAAAATCACTTCTATAGAAGTTAGCTTCTGGTTCTCTGGGCCCGTCAGTTTCACCATCAATTTTTATCTACAAACTCAAACGTTACAACGAGGCCTATAATAAAAACCTATTCGTATAAGACCCATTCAATACACTCTTATACAATCAAACAGTGTGAAAATTGTATAGTTGATCTTTTATTTTCATCATTTACTATTCAGTTTCTGTATACGTTGTAAAACGAAACATGTGAAAAACCCGAAACAGAGAAAACAAAACTGTATAGAGAACAAACCTAAACGGTTTTAGTAAAATAAAATAAAAAAAAAATAAGAAAACATGAGCATAGGAAAACATTTCCAACATAATACAGATACAATACACCATAAAGAAAATATAAAGAAAAAAAGGTAACCGATACAATACATATAAAGTTAAATATTCTCTCAACCATCTAAATGGAGGGGATTCCATTCCGCCTTTGAATTATTATCTATCATTGGATTGGATGAATTCAAATACAACGTAGTTTATATTACAGTATTACTTTTGTCTGGTAAATATAATACGGGATAAAACGACTAGGCCGCCAACAATGTAACAACACTTGGGTAATACCAAATAAAAACACAATACGGGAATCTGTTCATCTAGCCCACGGTTAACTTGAGGGTAAAAGAGCGCATATTTACACCCCAAAAATAATAAACGAAAAATTCATTCGTTTGGAAAAACCACCGTATGGCAAATACAACTAACTACACTCATATTAAATCATGCGCATCAAAGCGTCATCGTTATGGATAAAGGGAAGGATTAAGCCAACATATCATTGGGGTTGAATTCAGCAGCCATTTCAGTGAATAATAAACAGGATGCCAATCACCAGCCAAGTTAACCAGTTCCAATCGGACCAGAACGATCCGTCAACCACAGCCCATCATATTCTATGGTTTTATTAAACCCGTGGCACCCTTCAATTCTAATTACATACCGTCGATCAAAATTCATAGGGAATAAAACAAACCACAACTGATTGCCAGAGAAGGTGTGTTTTACATTACTGGGATTTTTATAATAACCACACAGACTTCAATGTACAACCGTCATAAATTTTTAAATATTAAAAAAAAAAAAACAAAATCATACAACAATTTGTTTCGTTCATAATTCAACGTATTAAAGCCACGAGACATGAGCACCTACCTAAAATAGAAGCAATTACTGTCATTCATCCATTTCAATTCAATTTCAGTATTATTTAAACTGAATTTAATTTCATTGCAGTTAATCATAATAAAACATACAACAACAAAATAACATTTATTGATAATAATATGCATTTTATGGTCTGGTAATAATTTTAATGATGTATCGATAATGTATAACGATTATAAAACATTAACAATTCCCTATCGACACTGAATAAATTATCAGTTAAAAAATATTATTTGAATTAAAGAAAAACAAACTCCAATATTTAATTGTGATTTGATACCAAAATCAAATGATAAATGAACTCTGATAGGTGGGAAAAAAGAAATTTGGGGGGAAATCGAATTCAGGTATCGTATGATTAATCAATGTTTTTCAATTTCTTGAAAACACGCCAGTCAGTTATGATCGTTTGGCTACCGTATGTTCATAAACATGGAATTACATGATGATTTTACTAGTGATAATATACACATTTCAAGTATACAGATTGTGATAGAGTATAACCGTCTCTAATATCAGTTTAATCACGTCTCTTATTTGAATCAAAAAAAATTTTTTTTTTCTATTTCAAATGTGTATATAAATATAAAAACGGTTACCCAGAGTCTCATGTACTTGACTTTTTTTTTTTATTTATAGTTACAATCATTTAAAAGTGGCCAATTCAATATGTGCATACGGTTTGATAACACCCGGCCATACAACACCAAGTATAATTAAATTTTAATCAATCATATCAGTATTGTGGAGACATGCTACTTAGAACATGACTAATTGATTCTAAATTATAATCATCCAAGTATATCGCAAGAAATCACTTCCAATTCACTTGAATTATGGCTACGACAAATCATTACTTTTTTTCCTTCAAATTTGCCATTGAAATTAGACAGCAAACCTCGCCTCTGTCTTGATTATATCAAAATGCCCCATTTGACTCCAATCGATTAACGTGCCACGATAATAAAAAACCATTTCCAGTATTACTTCAACATTATGGATTTGTTCTAAAATCAGAATCTGATTATCTTCACACTTGAAGATTACCCACCAAAAATAAAACTCTAATCCACAAAGAAACATTCGAATACGACGGTTATTGAAACGTCACCTCATCAATGAAGTTAATGAGATTGTTATCAATTAACATTAAATTGTATCCGTTGTAAATTCCAATATTTACACACTTAATTGGTTGTTAAGCCGCACTTCCATTGTTAAAACACATGAAATTAAACTAAACTAATAATGATGATTAGTGGAAACCGCCCCAGTGTGATATTGACTTAAACATTTTTTTGGGTGCGGTACGCCAAGTGGTAAGTAAATTTGTTTAATGAACTATACTAAAAAAAAAATTATAACTAAATAGGTGACACCTATTCCGATTAAAATAGTAAAATAGACGAAATTCTCATCAAGAAATGCGGCGACATAAGAAATCAACAAAAGATAACAATGAAAATTTTTAATTCAAAGACATTGGCATTGAGACTCTCAGTTGGATTAAATGACCAAAAAATGTGTGTTCATCTAAAACGTTCCAGGACATTTTTCTTCTAAAAACAATTTTTTTTTTCAATACAAAACCGTAAACTATAACTGGACCAACAAACTGGTCAAATTTCTATGAATTTTTAATCTTCAACTGTTAATTTCAATGATAGTCTGTTCAATAATTTTAAAGTACGTTGCATTTTCAATGGGTTAACAATAACGGGTTGTAACGGGAATATACACCATTTGACATATTCAACAAATAACAACATTCAATCAAGGAACTGCACGCTTATCAATTTCAAATGGTAATTTACACATTTGTCACATATTCCATCGAATACAGCAACGGATACAAACGAAATTCAATGAAATACACAACATACACACGAATTTTATTCCATCGGTAACGCAAAATATAACAGTTTAGTCCTTAGTAATAGTCATTTTGTCACATCAATTTTTAAAGGTTCACCTATTCCCTGTTTGGCACCCCCAACACAAAACAATCTACACTGTCTTTCTATTCAATATCCATTTCATTATTTACGGTTTCCCTTAAACATATATTTAGTGGAATCATAATAATATCCATACGGTTAATTACACATGGAGCATAAAGAATTTGTTTATACACACATTTTCCCAATATTTATCTTTTTAACTTTCATTTGGAACGAAATTTACTTTAAAGTCAAGAAATAAGAAAAAAAAAATAAAAAGAAAATAATAAAGAACTAATAGGACACATAACAAATAGAAATCACAATGCAAATTTCATTGATATTCTTGAACGAATCCTGTGCTAATGGACCATTGCTGGCGTGCGAGTTTGATGTTCTGTTTCATTTCCAATCTTATTTTTTTACTCTCTTCATCTACCATTGACTTTTTTTTTTCGTCAGTCTTTGATAAAAACGTTTAGTATTTTAGCGTAACAATAAGTCAAAAGTTTTTTTTTTACTTAAATTGAAATGATAACTATTTAAAGCAATTTAATTTTGTTTAACTTATGTATAATAAAACTCTCTTCTGCTGTTTTTTGTAATCATACAAAAAACCAAAGACAAAAAATCATAAGAGATAACAAAAAAGAAAGTGAGTCCTTTCTCAAGAGATTGAACAAAACGAAAATTAAATTTTATTGAGGAAAAATTCATCAAGGAATCTGTGAATAACATTTATATTAATTGTTATTTGAAAATGCTTTTCACATCTAAATGTAACTTATTACAATCAAATACGATTACTAGTGCCTCTGGGCTATGAATTTTTTTTTCTGTTTTTCTTTAAATATTCGATACGAAACTGTAAATATGATGCTGCCACACGACATCGATACAAAATTTAGCAGAAGGACGTGATGTTCTTCTAAGAATCAATACCAATTACATGATGATAAAATATGAACATAACTCATCAGTTGTATAACTCACTCCTCAATACAATAGAACCATTACGTAATAACTTCATCTTCTGATGAAGGTGCTCGTATACATAATATGATATTTGTATTAATATTTTAGACCTTTCATTTTCATCCCATCTCACAATGAATTTTATAAAAAAAAGAAAAAAAGGAAAAACAGCACACGGTTAACAATTTTTATAACTGTCGAATATTCCTTCTATTTTTCCGCGTTCCTCCTGTTTTCTATTGTTTGATTGAAAACTAATAAATTATTAGAAAAAGAAAAGAAATTTAGTTGCTAATGAAAAGGTGCGCTCTGCACCTACTTAAGATAAACGAATTATTCGTTAGTTTTATTTGAACCCAATCAAAGATAAAAAGAGACGCTAATTTTACCATGTTATTCGTACGTAATAAATCTTTTATAAAAATTCACCTGCTGCTGACCAAACGTACAACACCCAAGAAAAGATATCAAACGATAAACGACAACGATGAAAAACTAACAAAACTATAAAAATCATATCGTGGTCAAATAGAATTGACCAGAAAAGGCTGTTAGGTATTAACGCAAAATCTGCCACTTTTTGTTTATGGTTCTTTTGCTCAGCCCTTAAAGCATCAGGATAAACTAAGACAAAAAAAAAATCATAAGATTAGCATATTATTCTCCCATAAAGTCTTTCCATGATTTGATCTGGACATTGTTTAAACAGATGCCCGTCAGGTTGATTGATATTGAATGTATAAAAGCAACTAGTTAGCACCATGTGAAATAGCAAAGAATTATAAATACCAAAAATATAAAATACATGCAAATCAACAGGGGCCAATCAGTCTGTTGATCGATAACGTTTCAACTCAAAATTTTTTGTCACACACCACTTCAATCCTTCTTCAGGTTCCCCATTTTAATGCTTCTGTACCATAGAATACGTATAACATTAATCCATAATGAGATTTGTTAAATATTTGACAACTCTTTCATTTCATATCATTGTTTTCATAATTGGTTTTGAACATGTCAGTATACGACAGCGCCGTTATGAACATAAGCAGTTAGCAGTAGTTCATTTCAACTGACCATAATCCTTTTGTTATTTAATAATCCCTTTCTACCTGACCACACATGTGAGAACCAGTATACCCAAAGAATAGATTATCAATATTACCAAGAAGTTGAATCAGTCACAGTAACACTTCAACATTACCAATTGGTTATCTATCACGATTAAACGATTAAAATCTAACTGGTAGTTGAACAATGCAAATAAGACATTTCCACTAAATTCTAATTCGAATAAATTGATTTCATTCATTTCGTTACCAACTAACCAACGAATTTCAGTTGTTTGTCAATATTAATAACGTCGAAACAGTTGAAATAAATTCTCTTTTTTTTCCGTGATTATTTGATTAACAAGAATAGAAGAATTTTACCGCTTCAAATCAATAAATATTATAAGCAATTGACTGTCAAATTTTCTATACATTTTGTATTATTTTCATCTTTATTTATAATGAATATTCAATAATATTGATATGGAAGTATGACTCTTCCACATTTATATTATTAACTAGATTACCATTTAACCATTATGAGTCAAGAGTCAATATAAGGCCCAATAAGACACATTAAATTACCTGGATGTTTGTGTACAACTGGAAAAAAAAAATCGCAACACCGTTACTTTCATCTATACCGCTATCAGATGGATATCATCAAAGCTATTTAAGGTAAATTTTATATGCGCAATCTTTTCTATAAACTACGTTGTTGTTGTTGGTGTATTTTTTTTTTTTTTTTTTTTTTATTTTCAACCCAATTTATTTGTTACCGCGCTCTAAACAACGAAAGGGAAATGTTATATGACAATATCCATTTAAGTAATAATTCACTGCGTTATAACTCTTTATGTTGTTTGTTTCCTTACAACACACAATCTACTGGTAACTCTTTTTTATAATTTTTTTTTTAATATGCGCACGCAATCAAGTAAACATACATGACAATTTAGCGTTTTCTTATCAAATTATAAATAATAAAAATATTATAGAGAATAAAATTATTTAAAAAAAAAAAAAAACTTCACACTATTCTTTGGCTATTTGATAAGCTGACAATCAGTGAAACCTTCGAACCATTCGGTTATGATCAAAACGTGCATTTATAATGAAAACACTCTTGGATTCTTAGATTTACTTGAATTGTCTTATAAATTATAAAACAGACAACCAAAATATTTGATGTTCCGTATATTCGGCTGTACGGTACCATTAAACAAGTCCCAAGATGTAAATATTAATGGATTTTATGGTTCAAATCTGGTACCATACGCCCACTAATTTTGAATATGTTAAGGATCCGAATTTTATATGAAAAATTTATGTTTTCAATTAGTACAACTTCTGGATTTATGTTTCTTATTCTTTCACTTATTACTAATTTCTTATTTAGCGCCTCATGTATTATTCCATACATTTATTTGAAATTCGAATCTTAAATATGGCAATACGTTAATGGATTTTTATGTTTTAGCATAAATAACAAATATTCACTTGGCTCCACATTCAAAAACCAGTTAGATTTGTTTTAGTATTACATTTTCCTCATCCAACCAGATACCAGTAGCTAAGAAAATAACTAGTTTTCTTTGCTTCTACCATACGCTATTTCCCAATTGATTTGATTTTAATTCTTTTATTCTGCGAATAAGCAAAGACAAAATAGTACTCAGTTGCTAATCTATGGGCGGTGCATGAAATGCTATTAATTCATAGTCATCGGACAAATCTTTCTTTTTTAGGTACATTTGATATCTTGTTAAAGATAATTCAAAGATTCAATAACAATTTATTAACCAATTTCATTTCCAAATTCCAAAACCGAAAAACTATCGATTACATCTTTACCGTATTGTCAAATCTTCATTGATTGTTCCTCTAAAAAACCATGGGAATCTTATTTTATAGAACCAAAACTCTTTTTTGTTAACCAGTCATTATCATCACCTTATAGTCTGATGAAGCAGCAACAACAGTTATTAACTTTCATTAAAAATTTCAACCAAAAAATCAATAAAATTATTAGAAAAATTATGAACCAATAATGGAAGTAATAAAGATTATCAATTTTCACCCCACAAAATAAAAAATTAATTGGCCTCAGTTTACAGCAGGCCCCTAAATTCGTGAGAAAACAGAAAGTAGTTACGTTAAGGGTTCTAATTATACAGTAACACTTAAAAGAAAATTCTATTAAATAGATAAGAGCCGATCATCAACTCTTAAACCAAACATTTATCGCAATTCACTTCATCAAACTAAATCATCTTCAACTGAACTACTTTCATATTTTAATCAACGGCATCAAACACTAAAAAGCGACGGAATAGAAAATACTAAAAATTAGTTCAAAAATTATAGATCTCATTTCACTTGAAGTGATCTCTTAACAATTCAATGTGAAAGGGGATTTAATATGAAATTATCACTTATGAACTTCATCTGTCCCATAATACTCTCAACTATTGGTCTCGTTCCATTCAATTTATTGGATGCCACACATTAGAAGAAAAGAAAATACCAAAAGATCATTCATCTCTTTTACTGTTACAGTTTTTATAGACCACAAATTTTCTTTTTGTTGGTGTCATTCAGTCTCATTTGGTTCACTGAATATACACATTTCAGCACACGTTATTATCAATATTGGGCTTATACATTTTATAATCCACAGTGCCACTTAAAATGACTATATACAAATAAAATATCATGCAATTTCTTGTATATTTACATAAATCTTAATATTATATCGATTCAAAATACCAAGAATACTGAAAAACAGTATCAGTTATCGATTGCCTCTTTGGCAGCCACTTCAACTTATAATCTTTATCGGAATCTTTTACCATAATGTATCAAAGAACTCATACTGGGATTCATTGTATTCGTTAATACCAATTTCTAAGTGTTAAATTTCCTTAAATTTCTATAAGCGAAAGTAATCCATATGTGAAATATTTGCCACCCTAGTTGTTGTTTATTAACACACTTTCCATTCATTCGTTCACTTTAATTTCATTCCTCTGTTCAAGATGCATTAAGAAGCACTTGAGCATTAGCTGACAAATGCCATCACCTCCTTTCGTCATACGATCAATTCATTTACACATTTTCTGTGTGCATTTTTAATTTTCTGTTGTCCTAAAATCATCATTGTTCAATCAAAATGATAATGAATAAATAAATTCAACGTATTCATTTCAATGGATTATAGTAATTTTCAATTCCTATTTGGCATTGAAAACTAAACTAAACTCAATAATAATAACTAATATCAGTCTGTGAGTATGACTACAATGAAACTATTGATGATTTTCATCTCAATCATTCATATTGAAATTAACCGTATTTATTTCACAGTAATTAACTTATAATCAAAATAACATCTTGTATCTTGTAAATCAAATTACATTTACGCATAATTAATTTAAGAAAAATGTTAATTTCTTGTTAAATAAATTGAACAAATTCGATCAATGATTAATTAAAATCGACTATAAATTGAATTCATTTGAAAAATTAACAGTTTCGTTACAGTTTTGTACTATTAGTTCATTTAGGTTTCTCTAGAAAATGTATATAAGAATTGTATACAGTTTATTATTTGGTAAACATTAATTGTATTTAATACAATAACACATTAGTAAACTATAATTGTGTATTATTTGGCATTGAAAATAACGGATTTAACTAATGAAATAAAAAAAGTGCTATTCAAATTTTGACTAATGATTAGCTGGAGAACTAATGCATTTAACCAATGGATATACCAACAGACAAATTTTAGTGTCCTGAAAATTCTCTAGTGATTTCCTTCTTCTAAATTTCTAGTTTTCATCATGTGCATTATAAAAATAAATGGAAGTTTACTTGGAGAGCCAGTTAATTGTACAGGTAGACCAAGACAATGTGGATTTGCTAAGAGACCGTGGTGCGTTTGGTCAACGCAATATAATACATTTAAACGGTTTTTAAATAAATGTCATTACTATAATTTTATGTGTCGCAATAATCTCCGTAAGATAATTTTTCATAATTTTCCGAATCTTGAATGATCGTATATATTTCTTATATTTTAGTACAAACCGCAATGGGTCCATGTGAGAAGGATAAACCCAAAATAACAAGAGTCACAGTAAAAGACCCAAAGAAAGGAATTTGTTTAAAGGGTGCTCGTAGCTTTAAAATGAATTTTTTAAAACCAAAAAAAAAACATTAATTTTCAAATAAAACTATTTATATTCCTACTAAGTAATAGTATTGGTATTCACATATAAATTTCCTTCTAATATAAATTAAATTATTCATTAATAGGAATAATTATAATTTCTCTTTCATATCATTACTAGAAACGTAATGGTATCAGTGTAATTAATCTATAATTAGGTGAATTACAAATCTTGTATATTTAAAATAAAATTACATTTACACATAATTAATTTCAGGAAAATGTAAAACAAATGTTCAACAAATTCGATTAATAATTAACAAAAAAAAAGTTTAAAAATCAAATCTAATTGGAATAATTACAATTGACTATAAATTGTATTGAATTTCATTTCAAGATCAACAGTTTAGTTTAAGATTTCATTTATTAAGTTAACGATTTTCAGAAAATGAATAAAATAATTGTATTCATTTTAATTTTCGGTAAACTGCATTGTCTATTAAAAATAAATCATAAATTTATTTAGTTAATTCTTATGAAATTCTAGTGTTTATCGTGTTTATTATAAAAATTAATGGAGAAGGAGATGGAGGAGAAGGAGGAGAAGGAGGAGATGGAGGAGAAGGAGGAGATGGAGGAGAAGGAGGAGATGGGGGAGAAGGAGGTGATGGGGGAGAAGGAGGTGATGGAGGAGAAGGAGGTGATGGAGGAGAAGGAGGAGCAGGAGAAGTTGAAGTTAAAGTTGAAATGGGAGGTGCAATTAATTGTACTGGTAGACCAAGACTATGTGGATTTATTAAGAGACCATGGTGTATTTGGTCCACACGATTTCTCAAATATGTTCGATTTTTAAATAAATGCCATTATTATAATTTTATGTGTCGCAACAATCTCCGTAAGCTACTCATAATATTTATTAAAAGAAATTACTAACATTATTATATTTTAGTTGAAACTAGTTCAGCACCATGCCCATATAAACCACCACCTAAAAGGGCCATTAAAATAAAAAAACCAACGCCATCACTTTGTCTAAAGGGAGTTCGCAATTGGACGAGTATTTTGAGTAAAATTACGTGAATCTTGTTATTATAATTGCATTCCTTTGACTAATAAATTTATTATTTCAAATTGCAAACATTTATAATTATTTGAATACTTTCAGACTATCAGTTACAAACTACACTTAAACCATCTGTGTCTTATCAATTATAAGAAAGTAAACATATTTATTCCATCATAATTGATGAAATTACAATTACTCTTGATAATCGGAAAACGTGGATAATTATTATTTAGTTTATTGAACAAATTCCAAACATTTTAAAGAATTTAGTAAAGTTTCAATACGTTTGATATGAAATTGAATGCACAAAAGCTCTAAAATGAAAAAAAAATTAATTTTGATAAAAACACCAAGTGACTTTTCATTCATCCGCGAACCATTATTATGATGACGTAATTAAAGAAAATTAAATTTTAGCGTCTACATCAATGTCAGTCAAGACAATGATAAAATTCATAAAGCAACTCATGATTAAGTTATTTCCTAAGTGATACACATTGAATTGATATGACGCAGTAAAATTGATAGTAACACGTAACCAATTCATATATTTTAAAGGTAAAAATCGGAAGTTGAATCGATCAATCATTGTTCCATACACAATCAATTATAACGAAATGATTGTATGATATCTTAATAATTTCAATGTAAATAAATTGTTCATTCAAATACTTTATAAATCAATGATTCAAAAGAAATATCATAACTATCTAATTGATTGTCACTTTATAAATTATATTCAATATTTAAATGATAAACTAATAACCAGAAGGTTCAAAACGATTGATTATTTGCACGAAGATTAACTATTAACCAACAGCTACGTTATCTTTATTTACCAGATAGACTACTTTTTATTGACTAATCAATTCAACGGGCCGTAATACTAAATATTAAATCGATTTTTATTTTAAAATTTTATACAGAATAGTTTCCATTCAATACCGATTGCAATATCGATTTACCTCATCAATCATTTTCTGTTTTCGTAGACATGTCATCAACCGCATCGATAAATGAATAAATAACCTCAATTCATGTACAATTATAGTGATTTACAATCCATTCAATCAGCAATAAGAAATCCGATTAGGAAATAGAATGTCTTCATTTCTGTTGTCTTAAACTAAAGCAATTCTTTTAAACGAAATATATAAATCTATAATTATTTGTCTATAAACGGATGACACACCTCGAGGACAAATATTATACCTCTACAGTTTTGTTCCACCTCACCAACAACGAGAATTTGTAAGAAATCACTTGAAAACAATCAAATCTCCATTTCTGTCCATTTGAATACTCTATGAAAACGTAAATAGAGTTCAAAGCACTTTATAAAATAAAGTATTTTAACTGCTTCAGTAAAGATTTCCATTTTTTTTTTATTATTATTCTTCATAAATACTCGTAATCCATAAAGAAATAATCACTTTTTATTATTAACAAATGACAAATTAAAAGACACAAAATAGTGGCCATTAGGTAAAATATATAAAAAAAAAATAAAATTAAATCTTTCCTCAAAAAGAAAACGTGATACTCAATCACCTTCTGTTATTCAATCGCATACCAAACAGAAAGAGAATTATACCCATAGATATGGAATTTATCAACTTCATCATATTGAAGAGGTGGTGTTTATTAGACAGTTATTCATTTATAATCGCCCATCTTTACTTAACTACTTATATACATTCCATTCAACTGTTGGTTTACATTAACAGAATATCAATTAAGTTAAAATTTACAGTCCATTAAAATTAATTCCACCTCTCTAGCCCACCTCATCGATCTGCCATTATTTAATAAAAAATGATAATGAAAAAAATAAAACTTAAAACTCATCGATTGACTACAATTTAGTTAAATTAATCACCGTTGAATACCAATTAATAATTAGGAAGTCATTATGGTTAAATTTAATTAATCGATTTGCCACCAACGTATCCATTCTATCCATTTGATTTATGACCATTAATTTCACTGATTTGTTTTCATACAATAAATTTTTAGTGGGCAATACACATTTGGTTAACCATAATTCACCATTTAACACAATCTTCTTCGAAATATTCTTAAACATAATTCAATAAATTTCATACCACACACATTCAATAGTGATAGACCCAAATAAGAGATGCTAAGGTCAAATGTCAACGTCAACTTATCGTTTCGCTCATCCAAATGGTATAAATCTGTTAGCACACAGTTACAATCACACGTCTTTTATCATCAAGTAAAAGAAGATATTCATTGAATTTTTATGAATTTTAGCAATAAATTTAAGTGATTAAATGGCCAATATTAAATTCAACATAACAAGTGGCTAAGATGTGGACTTTTAAACCCAAACTATCACATTAGTTGGTGGCATCCACCATCAACCAAGTATTCATATTAAATTTGACACCAGAATTGATTAAGCGCCGAGTAACGATTTTATGTGAATCTCTTTTACCAATTGGTAGGAATTATATGTTCTGGTATTGAACACAACATAAATAACAAGAAGATTAACTCAATAGGAATTAATGTGTAACACGAGCAGGCAAACCAACAAAATTCTTTTGAAAATTTCTATTTCTTTAAATACAAAAAACGAAAAAACACTCCAATATGTTTATCATGACCAAATGATAGAATAAAAATTTTCACACATAACTTTTATGTTAATTTATTGATCCATCATCATTTAGTACCCATTGAACACTTAGAATATCTCTTTCGAGAAAACCATTCAACCAGATATTTTATATATAAAAATGATGAGGTGCATTCAATAAACCCTCAATAATTGAGTATTAATAATAGAAATGAATTAATTCAAATTATGTTTCATAATGCCATCCAATCAACGATTAAACATTATTGGACATTCTTGTTTATGTAACCAAACCCTTCTCATCAATTATTTTTCATTTCTAAATTCAATTCTCCGTGACTTTGGTATTTTCATCAGAGTGCGTTTAAACAACCCAGTCATTTGGCTCACCGATTAAATCATTGAAACCAACAGTTAAAATATCATAAATTAAAGAAGTCATCATAATGCTCAATCATGACAACAATATTTGTGGTCAATATAACATTGCCAGATATTATGTAATCAACAATATTGTAATACATATCAACACGAGACTTTATTGTTATCCATTTTAAAATGAAAATAAAAAGAAAATCGAATTAAATTCATTTCAATAATATTTTGAATAAAAAAAAATACCAAAATTATATTAAATGGAATAAAAAGTATTAAATAACAGTTGCGACCATGAGACAAAACAACTAAATCCAGAATACCCATAAACCATATTGATATCTGGTGGCTTGTTTTATCATTTACATTTTCCCGCATACCAAATTTTTCCTCAAAATAATAAATAAACGATACCAATACCGATATTACACTCAATTATTTTATTCTAATTCTTATTGAATCCCGCAGTACTACACAACGTAATAAAATCATCTTAAACATTTCATTCGTCTCTATTAAAAACCAAAAAGAAAATAAAAATTATGTGAATCAGAATTCAATGGAACCCAAATGAATAAGAATATTTTTCATCATTTTCAATTTTCTAACAAAACAAGAAGAATATCCTATCAGTTATCTTACACTTTGCGTCATTGTAACAATAATCATTAATTTAAATGTATTATTAAGGCTGTTGTTCTTCTACAACATTTCTCATGCACAAAGAGTGCACACAGATTAGATGACCAAAAATAAAAAGAGTTCTGTTATACCCAACAATACATAGTAATACAACACATTCCATATAATTTAATGAACTAAATACAGAAAAAAAAAATCAAATCATTCAATCGTTTATTTTGACTTATTGAATTCTGTTCATTGATTCAATGTGCAATTTACTAGAAGATCCCATTAAATATTCATCTCAATTTGAATAATAAAAAATAAAATAAAAATAAAATACACCACTCAATAATACAGTTTCTTTTCAGTTCATTCAAAGAACATTTTTTTCCCATGGTTTAATTCCATACATAAAACATAACTAAACATATTCAACACAAAATTCTACGATGGTAATCAAAACCAATTTGCAAAATTAAATAATTTTTCTCTTATAATTTTCGTTATTCGAACAATAAACCAAAAAAGAAAAGAATCATCTGATTGTTGTGAAAACACAATCAAAATATAAAAAAAAAAAAAAATTAAATTAAACACAAACAACAAGTCAGGTAAACACAATTAGATTTTAGTCCACCCGATTCATTGATATCAATAATATCGTAAAAGTAATACAAAAACACAAGCGAAAAAAAGAAATCGAAATCACAATAATAATTGGAAGCTAAACGCTTTAGATTGATTTGTAACGTGATCAGTGATTATTTGACGGACAACATAATTAACCATTCAATGGCTCCATCACCTATTATTCATACTCATTTAAATTTTATAAATAGAAAAACGGTCAAAAAGGGAAAACCATATTGGCTAATTTCATCATGTTTCCATTCATTAAATCTCCCTTTTTAATACGATGATTTTTTTTCATCTACAAATTGATAGAAGTTTAACGATTAATTTTCATTGACTTTTGGTTTTGCATAACTTTCAATTAAATTAAACCTTTTCTTATAGTCAATGACTATAAATCAATTTACAACATGCAACATATTTAGTTGAATGGCCAATTCAATTTAACACCAATACGTTATATTTTCAACCACCAACAATATATATCGGATAAAAACATCAATCAGATTAGAATCAATTGACTTGAATAAATCTCTCATCTTACGTTACACGTTTCTCATCACATACAATTCCTCTTCTCTTGTATTCTACCGCCAAAAATTGCGTGACAAACGGTTTATTTTTGATTATAATAACACACTAATAATAAAATCAATATCAATTTTCAGATAATTTAAATCGCTAAGTAGCAATCGTATTGTAATTCAAAAATATCAACCAATTTACACAACCGTGTGTATTCACATATCGGCATAAGAGGTAACACAATCCAATAAACATAATGATAGGCCATATCTGGCTGCTATAACAAGTTAATTAAATTTATTATTACAACACGTTTTCAATTTTATCCAGAAAATTACCCGAAAGACCAGAAAAAAAAATATTTAGTGCCAAAATTTCCAAAACAATCAAAGTCAAATAATAGGCCGAAAACACACAAATAGTGAACCAACAGAAAAAGATTACTCATATTTATCATACAATTCAAACTAAAATATTGTAACAAAATTACAACGTTAATTAGGTACGGACCCTTTACGATTAAATTTAACAGCATTCAATAGAGATAATAGAGAACCGTCTCTATAGGCCTATGAATTTATTATATTTAACAATCGCCAAAATAAAAATATAAAAAAGAACTAAAGTTAATAATAAACGTGATCAGTCTACAATATAACCGATTACATGAAAACACTTTAGTACTCATTATCAGCATATGTTTCAATATGTCATAAATCCCATCATCAGAAAACTATTCAATACCATTTCATGTCCATTCCCTTAAACGAATTAAATACAATTGACCAACCAAAACCACCAGTATCAACGACAATCGATTTTCCAATAAATATCCTTCAAACATATCTATTTTCGTCCAGTTACCCAGATTTAATTAAACTCATAAAATCGAATCATCAGTATCCAAGGAGTGGAAGCACTAAATAAACAATCAGTCTTATTCAAACGTAATAAATATTCAGTTCTTCTATCGTTCTCATTACTCTAGAAATCAATCAATATTGGAACTGATTATCAATCGTATCGTATTTTCTAACTATTGAAGATTCAACAAATATTTGTTCAACATTTTCATTATTGTACTTCCTAATTAACTTATCAACGGTTCTTGAATCGTTTTATTTGATTTAATTATCCGCACCGTCACATCATACCCACATATTCATTGGTAATCATTTTATTAGACTGTCAACAATTAAGAAGGAAACAATCATTTTTATTATTTCAATTTACTTTGATTCGTAGAATCTGAATACTCGGTGACTAAATTACAGTAAAATTTGATTTTATGATTTTATCTCATCGATGTATGAATGGCTGCTGTACGGTTAAGTCATCAGGTAAAATAGAAAAATAAACTGGCGCACAATCAGTTCTATCACTGCTCCAATAATAGTACCTCCCCAAATTCAGTGGGAGTTATCTTCCACGATATGATAATAAGATTTTTGATATCCAAAACATAATATAACTCAAAATGATTCAATTATGACAACAATAGTAAACCGTAAAACATTGAATTCAGAAAAATTGTATTTGTCCTCAACATTGAACCGTAACATCATATACTGAGTACAACAACTCTGTATGATTCCTCTAGGACATTTCATTAAATGGCCAAATGGACCATAGGAAAACGCAATATTAAATAATACTAATTGGATTCATGTAATTTCATTACGTATTCTATTCTGTAATACGCATGACATTTGAATTAACTAAAGAAGAATGCCTGGAAATATACCCACTCCATAGGAATCTCTTAAGTGCGACGAACGAACAATGAATGCCTCATGTTTACATCGAATGTGTGATCATTCGCAATAACAACTTTGGAGAAATACTGATTGTTCACACCAGGTAGTTCATTGGAACATATTAAACCGTAACACAATGCATAGACAACATAATTATTGACCTCATCATTTCATCTCACATGAGTAAAAACAAATAGGGAAAGGTTCGTGTGGATGGTCACACTTTCTCATCCGATCAACGAAAACAAAATTCTTAGTCTCAAAAATTTTCTTTTAAAAGGAACTTAACATGTTCACTTTAAATCTCGAAAATAGGTTGAATCATAAATATTCATTGAAACGTATACCATTTTTAATTGTACCAATTTCGTAACGTTACAGAACCTAAAGGAACAACAGCCTTAACACAATTAGCATAATAAAACTCATATTCAAATTTCATATGGTGAAAATGAATAAAAAATTTCAGTTTTGCATAAGAACATAAACGATCCGAATATTGCCAACCATAAAATATCAGTTCACCAATGACAAAAAAAAATACTGTGAACTTTTCACTTCTTTTGATCCATGAAAATTTCATTAAAATTTCTTATTTCCATTTTCATTATTTATTTATTTTGATTTTGCATAAAACAATTAGTTCCTTTTCATCATTTCGACCGTATTTTGTTATTCACAATAGAGGAAAAACATGAAAATAATATAAGAGAGGCAATTCTGTAGTAAAAAACATTAAAAGTCAACAATGTAATATTGCTGAAGGGTATAAAAACCAATTCACCGGTACATAAATCTATTTAACTGATTTAGATCAGTGAAATCTGTTTGTTATATCAGAAGAAAAATTGGATAAAATAACAACATTTCATATTATTTATGTAAATTTTCACCCGTTTAAAATCCACGAAACATAAAAGAGAGATTATCTGACTGGCAACTATACATTTTCCGCAACATGTAAATCAGGTTAAACGATTGATTGGAACCGTAATAGTTATGAACTTCTCCATAAATGGAAAATATATGAATTATGTGAACTAGTCACGATACACGAATTGTATTGCCATCAAGGGATGGCAGCAGTTAATAACTAATTTAGCACACGATTATGTTTATAATTTTAAATGTTATTATTGGTTATTGTACTACCAATTTCAGTATTCATTAATCCGTACCAATTGAGATTAAGTTGATTGCCCAATGCGATTTGTTATGATTTTAATAGATCGCATCTATGATATGGCACAGCATGCATACTAATCTAATATTAAATCAAGTGCGACTCACTGTTGGATGACATCCTAACATCAGATGCTGTGTGTGAAACTGTGATGAGGGAAGGACTCAATCCAAATGATCATCATTACTGGAACCAAACACATATCACTATTATTCACTATTTTTGTTTTCACATTTCGAATCAGTTATGGACATTAATGCGGAACTAAGTTTACATTAAACAGAGGCCACCAGCCAGGCGCAAATTACAGCATCATCTAAAATAGAGAGTAAATCAATAGAAAAACAGTTTAGTTTAGTAAATATTATAGAAAAGTTCTTTTAAAGAATTAAGACACTTAACATGAAATGGAAAAAAGTCAAGAAAGTAATGGCAATTTGTTGAATCAACAATAACTGAGGAATCACGTCGAGCATAAAGAAACGTATGATAATTCAAATGACATCGTTTTATGGTTTTATGACCAACTCAATTAGATTGTTATCCCATTGTACGTTTCTAGTATTTCCATTGATAAGCAAGGAAGAATTGACACGAAAATGGAATGAATAAAAAACGTAAAAAGTGACAATAATGTACCAAAGAAATTCTTTCCATCATTGGGACGAAGAGTTCTCTAACTGCAGTTGTGAGTACCTATGCTCCTATGTCGTGTGCCTGATATGACCTTGAAGTCACATTAAGACAATGGTCCATACAAATTTATAAAATATTATTTTGACTTCAAATGATATGAATCGTACATCGGTTGTCTTTACTTCCACGGAAGTCAGTTATAGAAGTGAAAGGTATAGTTAATAGAAAAGAAAACGGTCGATAATAGAGAAATTTTATATTGGCAATAAAACTTCTGGAGAATCCGATTCCCGGCAATAACTACCGACGTAATTTTTGCATTTGAAGTCAATGGTATCAATTAAAACAATTGTAACTCTTACCTGGAGATGATGAACATGATTGCTGACGATTTGCATCTGCCAGAAGCATCTATTTAATCGCGATTTTTATTTTCAAAAAATTAAAAAACCATGGACGCACGCGACGTCGCCTCGGCCATTTTGAACTATTGAAAATGACAAACGTGTCAAATGCTTTCACATACTGGCGCCACCGTTCAGTAATTTGATTCGAAAGGATAAGTAAAGTTTCCAACCAAGAAGTTATTAGCCGTGTGGTTACCGATGAAACTGTTCCCTCATATTATTTAATGAATCATATCACAAGTAAAAATGTTATAACAGCAATCGATGTGGTATCATTCACAATTTATTCAATAAAACGTAACGTCGAAAACACGGTCGAAAAAAGGAAGTCAGTATTTCCATCATAATGATTGAATGTTTTATTAAAATAAAGTCGGTCGTCAATTTTTCTTTCGCTCTGAGAGCCATTAGTAATACAATAATTGTTACTATTGTTCTGAACTACCAGCTCCTTTACGACTCAATGGAAATTGACATGCTGCATGTATACCGTTATACTAATTGGTATTTCAGAAACCGCTTATATCTCAGTTTCTCTTCATAGTCAGATGGTACTGTTTTAATTCCTCATGATTTTCACGTCGCAACTGTTCATATTATGAAAAATTTCTTCGGTGTTTGTATTGTATTGAGAGTAAATGGGTAATAAGGCATATGGCAACTGTATTAATATATTGCCTTTTTCTATAAATTTGAATCTTTATTTTGTTTTTAAAACAGTCGCACTGATTGGAATATTTTGCAAACAATTTCAAATAGAGAATATTAATTATTTGCCAATCGATTGTGTAGTTGTTAATTGGTGTAGTGAAACAGATATTTACTAATTAATTATGGAGGAAATGCTACATGAAATAGTGCCACAGGCTGATCTCGAGGTAACAAAAAACATAACATCGACGATAGAAGATACGAGATAGAAGACACTTTTACTGATACGGATTATCATAATGTTGTGAAACCATTTCGTCATAATGACTGTATTTGTTTCCTTGGCTTTCAGAAATTCGAGAAGAAGTATCAACAGGAGGTCGAGAACGGCAATGTAACCCATGAATCACAGTTTGAATACGCCTGGTGTCTGGTCAGAAGTAATTTTTCTTCCGATATAAACAAGGTAGTTGACGAATCTAAAGTCCAAAAACAGCTAATCAAATTGATAAGTCACGCTAATGAGTGTCTTTGTAATCACATTTCAATAGGGTATACTGCTTTTAGAGGATTTAGCTACCAAACACACCGAGGGTAAACGGGATTATATTTATTATTTAGCTATTGGAAATGCCAGATTGAAGCAATACAATGTAGCACTGAAATACTGTAAATCCTTCCTTAAAATAGAACCAAATAATCAGCAAGTGTTATCATTAGAGGTAAACAAATGATCATCACTAATGTTTGAAGTGAACTAAATGTGCATTTATATTACACATCTTTTTAGAAAATAATTCAAAAGAAAATGGAAAGAGAAGGTATGGTGGGAATGGCAGTTGCTGGTGGTGCTGCTCTCGTTATCGGTGGATTAGTTGGGCTCGGATTTGCCTTATCAAAGAAGTAGTTATTGTTATTTATAGTCTATAAATGTGACTTCTGTAATCACCAATATCACGTTACATTTATGTTTTCTTTACTTGTCTCAATTATCTAGTTTATAATTATATCCAATTTCTATAAACAATTGGAAAAGACTTTCAAAAAAAAAAAATCATTAAACGAGAAGACGAAAGATAACATCACAATTTTATGAAGAAATAGAAACTAAAAGAAATTAATTCATTTATATTTTTTGCAATTAAATATTTATTAGTAGATAAACAATTTATTAAATTGTGTTTACTATAGCATACGAATTGTTGTGATACGGGGGAATGTACAATGAAATGAGACAAGAATCATTTATTTTTTGTAGAAACAAATATTTGAATTTATATTAATGCCAATTTGTGAATTTATACTTTCCATAAGTTTGAACTTAAAAAAAGAGAAGTGCAAGAACATTAGAATTTTGCGTGCACCTCAAAATTGAAATCTCGGTTTACTTTTTTCTTATTTCTGTTTTCATTCATCTTTAACACATATATCATTTACACACTTTTAATGTCTAAAACTATTAGAATAATATTACCACTATCACTATAGTTGGCTTGCTCTTCTGTTTGTAGACTATACTTCTTTATTTTTTTCTTCTCATTAATTTTTTTCTAGGAAAAAATCCAAAGACCACGGTGTACCATTGGATACAAAGAATTCATAATAAATTACAATATATTTTACTACATTATTATACACTTTATGGAAATCAGATTTCCAAATATAGAGAATAGTTGTAATTTACAAAATGTTGTTGCCTAGTTAATGTTTTGCACTTGTTTTAGGCTTAATCAGAAATTTTAATGAAATCAAATGTAATAACATTTGTTACTTTAAACAGTTTCTTTTCATTTTTTTTTTGTTACTTAATTAATACAATTACTACCCCACTTAAAAGTAAATCAGATTAAGTTTTAACTATATGATGTAGATATATCTCTTAAAAACTCCATAATAGTGAATTGTGACATTTTACTTTTCTTTTTTTCTTTTACAAATGCTAATCATAAATATTATTATGGTTGGTATGCACATATCACATACACGACAGATTTTAATGGTAACAACAAGTATATGCCAAATAAAATGTTAATTTTAAACTCCCAATGAATGCATTCACCATTAATTTGTGCTTAATCATTAATTTTTTTGTTTAATTAAAAACCCATACGATGTGGATTAAGTAATCAATATTATTATTAATGTGTACCGTGCAAATTACCACAACTCATTCATTTAATTCTACGGAACGGCAGCTCAATGGTGATTGCAATCAATGGGACGCGTCCTCAGCTAATCCCACTGAAACCACTATATGATGTTGACAAGAATTGTTGCTTATAGTAATATGCACAGATGCCAACTAATATTGAGAATGCAGTTGTCACGATTACAGAACGTTTATATGGCGCTGTATATGTAGATATTCTATTGAATAATGTTGGTGGGGCCACATGCTTATTAGTTTTTCCTTGATACTGTGCCCGACGATTTCGCATCTGTTCCTCATGAATTGCACGTTGACGTTTCCTACAACGAAACAGAACAATTATCAGATCATATAATAAATAAAATAACCATTTAACTTACTCTTCTTCAACCATCTTAACAACTTCTACTTCCATCTTATCTGGTGGATACTTTGTATATAATTTTCTTGCCTTTTCTAGTAAATATTCATATGGGAGATCATCAGGTAACTGTAATTTAAACAAACAATTAATATCTCGACCAATCATAAATTCTTCAATAAACAACAATCTTACCCGCGATAAGAGACAATGAATGCTCGCCATATCACATTCAACACCAAATACATCATCTTCACGATATAATACAATGGCTGCAGTCACATACAATGGCATTAAGTGTTCCGTCGCCAAAAAGAAATCATACAGTCTCACTACAGATCTGTACTGATTCAAACTGTGTCCAAACCAGGTCAGATACCATGGTAACGCAAACAACGTTCCAACCGAAGATCTTTCTAAATATTCACACAACTTAGGACTCTCATGCCGTATAATTGGAAATAAGAACATTAATCGCCGCTGCGTTGGTTCCATAGTTTCCTGCATACATTCGACCAAATGATTTGTTGATAGAATTTCCATGACGTGGAATGCTACTTCTTCACCGACTACTAATAAAAACGTAATGGCCACATCATGATAGCCCTAAAAAAATTAACAAAAATAGCAGTTTTTGTCAAACAAGTTGTGCAATTCAGTTTGCCAATTACGATGACTCACCTGATAATACTTTAAATGGGGATATTTTGTAATTACTCTTAATATCAATACGGTCAATTGATCTTGTAAAGCGATACGTTGTTCATACGGAATACCAGGCGGAAACCGTTTGATAGATCGATTCACATCCAGTATTACTTGATTATACTCAGGATGGGATTTCAAGTCTTCTAATTTCGGTGCTGGATCCACTGTTCTTGGGTCAACGCTCACTAACAGTGGCCACACATTCTTTCGTAAATCATCTGCGTTGTAAAGATCGAATGCATTTGAGTTATTACAATATGTACTAATGTTTTAGTTTTATGGCTAAATAATTACCGTTAATTAATCCATATTCGGAGATAGCAAAGCGTTGCCACACTTCCAAATCAATCTTCGTGTCTGTGGCAAGTGCTGCTTCAATCTCTTTCCTCTTTAATTGTTCCTCAACATTTTCAATATCTAAACGGAGAAAAACATTAAATCCAATTAACGAATGGAGTCACTGGGTCTGGCGTAATCAACTTACGTCTCTCGAAACTCAATTCGACAGGTTCATCTGACCTTCTAAACTCTTTGGTATCGTTTTTCTCTTTAGCTTTCAATGATTCTTCAAATCGTTTATATTCAATTGATTCACTAATCTTTTCCTTATCAATAATTTCAAACGAAGTATCAGACCCGTCCCGTTTATTATAAATCAATAATTCGTCTTCACTGCCGCAAGTATCGTTTTCGATTTCATCATTATCTATTCCTATTTGTTCCGAGGTACTATTAGTCTCTTCCTTGGCCGTGCACGGTTCATCGGACTCCATTCTCAACACATTGATTATTACACCAAACCCCAATAAATTTACTAAATTAGTGAAATGTTCAAATGAAATCACTATTATTTTTACATGGAATTACTTGCTGCCAATTTCTTAAACAACTTAAATTCAATTGAAAAATCACTCGAATTATTACGACTCGATTTCAAAACAAATTTTGATTTCACATCAGTAAACAAAAACAAAGAAGTGACATTTGAACTGCATATCGGACTGCATTGCCGACAACCGTCAAATTTGAAATTCTTCACTGCCTGCATTAGTTGCATGAAAAATCGATAAGAATCATTTCCTACTCAAAAAGGAATAAGATACTTGTAGCTTCTTGTAAGAATCAATTATAATTAAACGATACACGGTTCTATTAATTCTTCAATCAAATTCTTTAATTACCGTTTGCAAATAATCTTACCAATTACACAAAAAATATCTCGACACAATCTTGAAAGGATGTTGCTGAATGAAATTGTTCAAGGATATCAGTCTTAAAAATATCTCTGTTCGCTACGTTATATTCAAATAACTCTAAAACAACATCATCGCACAAGACAAAAAATAAGACTTAACTAGATAAGAGACACAACGACTTCTTATTCATAAACTAATTGTCTTAACATATATTATAAACTTAGTTTTTATAGATTCATGATTTATTCATTTCTCTGTTTGTATATTATTTCTCCTTCTTTGTTTTTTTTTTCCATAAACGTTTTCCCAAATATTTCATTAATCCATTCACTTAAACTAGAATTAGTTAATTGTAATATTCCAAGAAGATGATGATGTCGATGATGATAATTCTTCACCACTTTCTGAATGCATATTGCTTAAACGTATTTTAGCGCTTCGCGGCCCCCATATCCGTACGGTATTATCATCAGATGCTGATGCCAACAGGGACGGATACACGGGATTCCACGAAACACAATTGACGGTCTTCAAATGACCTTGCAGTATTCCAATTGGTGTCTCTCTCTTCAAGTGATACAAGTATACCTACAAGTGTAATCCAAACGAAGTGGTTAATCATATTCAAGAAGTAAATTCAACAAAACTTATTAACACTTACATTAGCATCTTCACTACCACTGGCAATATAACTCTCATTGCGTCCACCGAAGCATGAGTGTACAATGAAATGGCCGTGCTTAACACCTTGAAACCGTTTCACTATCATTTTATCTTTCAGATCCCATAAATGTAATCCTTGGTGTGCTACATTCACTACAGCTAAACGATCTTCTGAATTAATGCTAAACGATAAAATAGGATCATGCTCCTGCACCCTGAAAAATACAACACATATCTATTGAATACAGAATCCAAAACAAAAACTAATAAAATAACTTACAAACACTGATCTCTATGGGGATTACATTCTGTCTTATATGCTCTGATACGGAAATGAGTGTCTGACGCTAAAATTGTTTTATTGTCTGAACGAAAAGCTAAACAATTAACGCGTACACTATCCCAACTGTCCAACATACGGAAGTCCATGTCCCATAAAAAGAAATGACCACGCATTCCACCTGTTACAAATTTCGTTCCATCACGATTAAAGGCCGCACAAGTATAACTCTCTTCCGGTGGTTGTGGTAATCTAATTGCTTTTCTTGGACCCTTGTCATCATCTAAATTCCATATCCAGATATTTTGACAATCTTCCTGTCCGCAAACAATTAAATGTTTTGAGTCTGGACTCCAGGCTAAATGGATAACACCGTAATCATGACCTTCCAAAACATGAAGCTCCTTCAACACTAGTGTTTCTGGATTCACATCCCAGATAATGACTTTATTGTCCTTTCCGCCAGTAGCCAAAAACAACCCGTCGGGCGAAAATTTACAGTACATGACCTCATCATCATGGCCTTTTAATATTTGAAGTGTCTTCATTGGCACCTATACAATTATATACACAATTATATATTTAGTTTATTTGAATACAAAGTTTAAAATCAAACTCATTCGAAATTACCTCATCAGTAGAACAATTATGATCGTTTAATAATGAGACAGCTTCCATATCTGTTTTCCAGCTCATATCATGGCATTCACACTTTTCTGCTTGCAATTCAAGTGCTTGGCTCAAAAGAGTACATAATCGTCGTGGTGGCAACATGATAGACGGTGGCAGATATGTTTGCAAACGCGTCATCAGTTCAGCACGAGATCTGGGACCTTTGCCCTCCCTAAACACATAATAAACATTTTTTTTTAAATATTTGCCAAATTCTAAACACTAGACAATTGATAACAATAATTCGTCATTAATAATGAACTTACCAACGTGCACGCTTTCTCAAATCCTCACTGTCTGAACACATCATATAGGATGATAACTGATGAACACGATCTGTATTATGTTTCAACGGAGTTAATTCGTTTCTTAGCACATGTAACGCTTCCATGTGAAGTCCTTCATCTAAATATTCCAAATACTTTGCTTCCAATAGCAAAAATCTCATCTCCTACAAATAGAAAACCAAATAAATGTCAATCTATATAAAAACAAATACAAATCAAAGAACTCACAACTAAATTCGAATGGTAATCACTCATCATCGCCTCCAATTCCTTAAGATAGTGATCAGCTTTGGACCATTTACCAGCCAATACATTTTGACGGAATTTCGTTGCTGACGGATGATCTAGAATACATCCACTCTCATCCAACAGTGCATCGGCGCTACGTCTAGACAAATGAATATAATGAAAATCATTCGCATGAATAACCACTTCATTCAATTAAACTGAAGTATACATACTCTAATCCCTTGGACTTCAAGTGTTGAGCTAGAATACGAACAATATCCTTGTCCGTATCACTAAGTTCAATCACCTTAGTGACACCGTTATGATTCATTGCAGTATCACCATTCGATGATTGTCCCTGCATCACCGTTCCATTGTTAACATGGCCATTGGATGAGCCACTGGCTACATTACAATGATCTATATTAAGAAAAATCAAAATCATATATTAATTTAGTAAATCATTATGAACATGCTCTCCCGTCCGTCTTATGTGCATTACACCATTCAATTACGGAAAGGATAATGAACTTTTGTCAGACAGCATTTTCAACATCAAACTTTGTTTGCCATATCAAAAGGGCACAATCATCATACTACATAAATGAAAATTTACACTCATATGATACCGATATCAAAACTGAATGTAAACACAATTTTATACATGGAAAAATAAATATCAAAGAAATAAAAACTCATATCAACCTTAAACCACTGAATGTCTCAAACAAACTGTAAAACATAAAATGTTTCAATCATATAAAAAACTGCGTAGTTCTACACACAAAGAAAGACTCTTACATTACACTTCTATTAATCCAAAAATAAAGAAAAATATAGGTATTATACTTTCATCGAACTTTTATCGTGTCTCTAATCGATTCAAAATTCGCGGAAAATATTTAGTTTTCTACGTGAACACTGTCGTTATCATACATAAAAGTTCCACTTGATAAGGTAATACTTGTAAAATATAGTATGAATTACAGAATAAATCCACATCTAATATGAATGAATATTTTTCGTTTTGCAAATATTGAACCCACTCACCAGAATCTGATTGTTGCTCCTGCATTCTTTGTTCACCAGTCTGTCGGTCACTACAATTCAGTTGTGCAACGATTGCTGTTCGTTTCAATGTGCCACTGCTACCACTAATACGATTCGATTGTCTATTACCAGTTGTTGATGATATTCGCTGTTGGTGTAATCCGTCTGACGATGTCTGATCGTTATGCAGTTCAACGATTGGACTGCCACTGCTAGACGATGCTGCTACTCCCACAGCTGTCGATGTTTCTATTCCTGCTGTTGCTGCTGCTGTTCCTGATGATGAAGACGACGACGATTGCGATACACTTGGATTTGAGCCGGACTGCAATGCACCAGTAATTCGTAGTCTTTTTCGCGGCGGCTGGTCCTCACCCAAGGAGGATCCAGTGGACGCACTTATACTCGTATCGCTATCAATTTTGTACTATTTTATATAAATCACCTAAAAGTAAAAGATAATAAACAATGATCAATTAAATCCGTCTAATTGATAGCAAATAAATATGCCGTTCAAGTGCAACATATCAATTCACTAACCAAAGAAAATAAAATAGTAAATAGCTGATTAATAATAAATTATTAATATTTGATTAATATGTTCGTGGAAACAAATTTCCCTATTTATATAAAAAAGATATTTTTGTTTTTGTGCTGTCAAATCAAGCTGTTAAAGAGTGCTATTTAATAAAGTCACAGATATTTTTTTAAAATATACAACAATTAAGGTGTAAAATGGCCAACCAAATTAATTTCAGTTTCATAGATAAAGATTAATGAGGTATTCTTTAAAAGATCGAAACTAAATTAATTACGGGAATGTAAATCAGCTGCTAATGTTAAATAGTGAGCGCACCTCTAATTAGTTCAACTGAGTATAGACTATTAAAAATATTTCATGCGTAATAATCACACTATGTCAATGATTATGTTACGTTTTAACTAAAACAAAACTATTCTATTACAAGTTCAATTTTCACTGCATTTATCAATGATGGATAAAACAAAATAATTTCTAGTAACAAAAATAAGTGACGATTTGTTTGAACTAAATGATATCAAATTAAATGTTAAACACCCAAAAGAAAAGGTTCTAAACTGTCTAATTTGTGGTGATTTTTATCGAAAAATACAAACCAAAAATCAAATGGAACCCACATATTACGGTAAAGGGAAAATGTCGTCGTAATCAAGATAATATTATAACAGAGGTTCAGATAGTGAATAGTAAAGTAAATACAATGCAAGTAGCTGTATTCATTTAAAGTAAAAATCCCTGACCCAAAAATAATACACTACATTTCCTGCATTCAAGCGATTTAGGCTGGTTATTGTGCGTTGCAATCATCATACCAATGATAGCCCTACCAAAAATTACAATTCAACCAAAATTCAAAACAAAATGAAAATAAAAGAACAGTGAAACATTATCATAATTTTAAGGTGTAAAAGAGATAGAGAAGCATTGAGAATAAAGAAGCACTTCTAAATACAATTACACTTAGAGATTTTCTATTATTATTCAAACAAGACCATTGTTGTTTAATATTTACTTTATGCTGTATTTTAATTCATCCAACAGTTTGATCGTATAACTCGTTCTAATGGATAATGATTTTTTTTTTTGTTTAAAAATTTTAAATGGAATATGATGCAACGTTATTAATTAATTATTAAAACAATCACACTCCTAAACAAAATACGATTGCTATTCGTGTGTATTAATTTTGTATTTTGCGATACTATTGAAATAGTTGGCAATTGACTTGAATTATGTTTAGAAAACACTGACTGATGCGATGCACAAAAAAGCATCGGAGCATCAAGCCACCTAAACTAATCTCTTTCTTTATGTAGTTAATGAATTTCTCGTATTTTAGATGACTTTTAGAAGTATTTTATTTTTCTTCTCTCTTTTTGGTACGTAGTCTCGTTGTTTCCCTATTTATTTTTTTTTTGTGTCTTTGAAATTATGTGTATGTTCTATCGACTAAAACCAGAGTCTCTATGGAGTATTATGGAGGAGTGGTTTGAGACGCCTTTTTGTAAACACATCAAGTCAATTACTTCTTGGTTTCAATTCTTTCTGTATTTTACATTTCCACTTCTCGTACCAACTCTTGGTTGGAAGAAAGTAAAAATAAAAAAAAATTAAATATGTCGATAATGTTACACTGAAATACAGATTTTATTTTCTTCTCGCTCGCTCTGACCCTATAAATTGTGTAGCCGTGTCCCCATATTATGTGAAACAAAAACGATATTCTATTATACGAAATCTATGGCTTTTCCTGTTTCGTTTTTGATTTGATCCAAATGGAAATTTACACAAAATAATAATTATCTCTTTGCGGATAGATTATTTTCAATATGTTTTACTTTCTTTACGCTACGAATATTAAGATTAACTTTCTCACCAGATCGAACAGCAAATTAGATGCCATTCGTAAACACACCACCTTGCTTTTGATCACTTGACTAGTTAGAATTCCTTTTCTAATATAAATAAAGGTAAAGTATGGCAGAATCACTAAATCACTTGATAATTCACTATTTGTTTCTGTGCGACGCAATGCAAGAGACACAGTAGTGATTTTTTTCCACACGAAAAAAAAACCTTCCTTTTTTATTTGGTTCACCTCTGAACGAAGCCCGTTGCTGATGATTAGATTTTTTACTGCGTTTATATGATATTTCTGTGATATTGAATATGTTTCTTTGTTATGTTGTGCACCAGTTAAAATTTTTATGTTTCAACATAGAGTTTTCTTCTTCCCTTTTTCGTACCAAAATCTGAATTCATTCGTTTGACAGCAGCTGTTAAACAGCTGAATCGACACTCCGCTCTGGTGGCAAAACAACGAGGCTGGCACTCCAAATCACCTGAAATTCTATTGTATCCAAATAGAATTTGTTATTTGGTGGTGTATGAGTGTGTGTTTGAAGCCACCCGACTCCCACATAACATCGGCCCCACAAAATTAAACAATTTCAGCTTACAACATAATCGTGGAACGTGAATGTTCACCGAGATTACATAAACATTTCAGGAGCCAGCAAAACAGTTCGTTCAGTTCAATTCCGATCAAAATCCACGACGAGTCGGATGCGTATAAGTTATCTCTTTAGCAAATTTAAATTGTGATTTGGTCATTATAAATGCGTGAGATGTTTATTTCGCATTAGAAACATTCAATTATTGCTGACACTCCCGGAATAAGTAGCGGATTCATTAGTTAGTTATGTGCAATCCTTTTTTAAACAAAAACAAAAGTGTCTTACTACTATTAGGTGGGCCCTCCAAGTGTTCTAATCGGGTGGCCCAATTGTGAAATCACATAAAAATTGGATTACACATAACACAAACATCACACAACTAAATCAGTTTGACATTGTACCGATAAGATCGTTTTACCGTGCTGAAAGTGATAAGATTTTAATAGAACAGGTGAATTATCTGCAGTAGACAACACGCTATACAAATTCACTGAATTTCAAGTTAGGCCATAAAATAAAATAGCAAACGTCACGGATTTTGAAAAAAAAAATAAAATAGAAAATCAGGCAGTTGTAAAGGGAACTGGTCTGTGATATGTTGGGTGGATTTCCTGCTCAAAGTTTTTGGTACAAATTATAGTTAAGTTTCTCTACGGTGTTCGATTAAAATCAAAGACGTAACTAGATATACATTTAATAGGAGGATTTGAAAGTTTTATTAATATAGCAGACAACCAAACAACCACCACCATGAATTCACACAGGAACTGGGAAGCCAGGTAATTCATACAAACAATCAAATCATCTGATAATAATGCTAATCTCTAAGACACATTTGCTCAATCAATTTAAACGTGATTGTGTGGATACTCAATTATTTTACATTAGTTAACAATATTTATAATTTCAATAGATGATGTTGAGGTAACACAACACTAATTTAATATCATGCACTATAATGTTTAATAGTTTACATTGTTCAAAGAAAAAAAAAAACTTTCACGAATGCACATTTATGAGTTATATTATGTTGAATTGTAACTGTAGCTCAATGATTCGCTCATGTGAACTATAAAGTTAAATGGAATGACTATATGAAAGTGTTGTGTACAATAACGATTACCTGGTAAATAACGTTTTATTCTCAATGCTTTCGTTAATTGAACTTATAAATTTAAAGTTGCAATCGTTGCAGTATGATGTAATCTCAGGCTGTTGTTGTTTTTTCATTTATTTTTGTTCACAATAATTTAACTGACAATTGGCTAAATTGCAAAGTAATTATATTTAACGGTTGTCCACGACGTTCACTTACGAAATTATCTAAAATTAATGAAATCTAGACATTAATTTATCTAACGCATATTGGCATCAGCAAGTCATAAAGTCTAGGCAAAACTTTAATAACCAAGATGATTTCATCAATCGTATAATATTATCGTAATGCACACTAACGAATTGACAGAGAAAATTACTTAATGCTTGGAATCTGTAGTCATAATTTGAATTAGTTACGTTTTTAGTTTGATCTTGACTTGGTCAAGGTCTTCTATTATAGTTTTTCATCAGCTCAGATCGAATGACCATAAAAGCGTTATATTTTTATGGATAAACGTATTGCTCTATGTGAATATAGTCAACCAGTTACTATATAGTATAGATGGTTCAAAATATTCAGTGGCATGTACTCATCGCTTAATAAAACCTCATCTGTTTAATGCAAAATTATGTTGCTTCATTTTATTGGCATTTTTGTGTCATATCAAATGGGGAAATACACATAACGATAAATAGCAGTTAAACAAAAATAAAATCCACAAGATAACTAAATCGATATCAATAAAATTGATTTTCCACTTGCATTGCACTATCATTCTAAATCTAGAGCAAATCAGTTACTACAATGTATGAGTCACATTTCCATTGTTCGATAAAATTTATTGCGAAAAAATTGTGGTTGAATCAATTGCCAAAATAAATGTTTACCTTGAAAAATATTATATGCATTATAATGTCAGTCAACTATAATTAGATATGAGTTAATATAAAAACATTGTAAATTTGTGATAAAAAAAAAATTAAAAATATTGATTCTCGGCAAGAGAATTATTAATTGTTGAGTTATAAAACAAGAATCGAAGTAAATAATTATGGAAATTGTTAGGTTTATTCAGGAGCAAATAGAATTGGTAGATGATACCATTCAAAATTCAAAATTAATGGAATACAACTGTATTAGATATGCTTGGACTGCCCTTAATACCAAATATTATGAGATAATTGATGAACTGGTGAAACTTCGTATAATGATTTTGGTAATTGCTGCAATGTATACGTTTCGTTATCAAATCAAAAGAACATTAATTCTTTTGCAAACCAACCGAAGTCTTTTATGGGAGGAAGTATTGCAGATCCTTTTTCCACCAAAAGTTCCGTGTCGTAGAGCAAAATATTGTTTTAGAGATGAATTAATATGGAAAATGTTCAGGTGCCATACTATTTTAAAAATGTTTGTAATTTAATTTGCGTACCATGACGCTATGACTTACCTGCTGAGGGGGATACAGGCTATTATAGTGACGTGATTATCGTCTATTTGCAATTAAAAATATTTACAATGGCATGTGACTGTATTTTTATGTATTCCATTCAGAAATACATGGCATTGTACAGTTTATAATTTTACCTCCTAAATTGTAGAACTACGTTCAATTAACGTGACCAGTGATTCATTATAATAAATATGAATTTATTTTTAACTTTTAGTTTGTATATTGTTACTTGGAATGTGAGTTCCAAATATCCAGATAATATTCGCGATCTACATAAACTCTTGGGACTAGAAAGTAAACCAGAGAATGATACACACCAACCAGATTTCTATGTAATTGGGTAGGTCTACTAAACACTATACATATTTGTTGTATTATCTCAATTGTTTACTGATTAATGTACCATGTTTTTTTTAGATTACAAGAAGTCAATGCTCAACCGCAGAATGTCGTTATGGGACTCTTCAAAGAAGATCCGTGGACAGAAAAAATTCGGGAAGTATTAAAATCAAGAAACTATGTGGTCGTCAAAACGGAACAAATGCTTGGTTTACTTGTTATCCTGCTGACAAAGAGACACCATTTGACCCACGTCCGACAGGTTGAAACGGAATATACCCGCTGTGGTCTTGGCGGTTTATGGGTAAGATACTATGTAATTTGTTCAATTAAAACTAATGCGTATCAGATAATTTAATTTTTATTATTGAGTACCATTATTTTGAGAGTAAACTAGTGACATGGAATTGATAAGCAATAACGGTGGGATAAATGAATTGAAATTAATTCTGTTTCCAGGGTAACAAAGGCGCCGTAAGTATTCGGATGAATTGGTATGGAACAACAATATGTTTGGTGAATGCGCACTTAGCAGCTCATGACCATAATTTGGATGAACGAATCGAGGATTATGAAACGATTATTAAGGAGCAAAAATTTAAAGTGAAACCAACACAAGAGATTTTTGATCATGAGTATGAAATATTTCAGTTCATTGAATTAATTATGTATTCACAATTGAATTTGAATTATTATTTTTAGCTATGTCTTTTGGTTCGGTGATTTGAATTTCCGTTTAACGGGTGAAGCAACCACATCACCGGAAGATATTAGAGCTATGATTAAAGACGACCGGTTAAGTGAATTGATTGAGAAAGATCAATTGTTATTAATAAGACAACAGAAGCGTGCATTCCATGAATTCCAAGAACGATTACCCAGTTTTCCACCAACATTTAAATTTGAGCATGGCACAGATGACTATAATATGAAGTAATGGATTTATAAGCATTAAACAGATTTATAGTAATCTCTATTATTATTGCAAATCATGATGTTTTTTAGACGTCGGCCAGCATGGACTGATCGAGTGCTTTATCGGGTTCAAGACAAAAAGTATTGTAATGTTGCCTTAAAATTGGAACAAAGTTCTTATAAATGTCACCCAGGTTTTTATATAAGTGATCATAAACCAGTAACTAGTGAATTTGTTTTGAAGGTATGGATTTTGAATCTATCTATATTTCATCTATTTTTTCTTTAGTGATTGAATATGTAGACGAATATTGATCAATATCATATTTCTTTTTTTTTCTTTTCTATTTTAATCATTTTCATGTAATTTTTTTTGTAATTTCCCTTTTTGCATGCACTAACATTAATCCCAACATTAATATTGGCTGATTCTTACTGGATTTAATCAAAACCAATTGAAATATATATAACCCTCATTATAATAAAAATTATTATGCATGGTATTGAATAATGCTTGGTCGAAAAAGGTCTTTTCAAGGCCTGATATTTTGAAAAGAGATGCAGGTGATTATATCGATTCTAATGTTCCTGAACAGCTTTTCGAGGATTTGAGCGAGGTGACCGTTGATTTCAAACCAATAGAAGTGTGGCACGTTGGTCAAGAAATGGTGATTGAATTTACTTTGCCAGCTGATTATGAAGAAGGTGGTGGCGATTGGATCGGTATTTTCAAGGTAAATGAACTGATAATCAATTATAAATTGAAATCGTTACGTTATCTGTCAATGATATAATGTATAATTGTAGGAGGACTTTTCAAGTCTGGACGCATATGTAGCCTATGATTACACATCACACAGCAAAACAGAGTATATGGAAAATTGTAAAACCCCACAAACCATGCAAATAGAGTTTCCAGACAGCGTCGATTTGGATCACAACCAGACGTACGTGCTGATGTTCATCCAAAGTACCGGTACAAAAGGTGTATTTGGCCCGATTGGTATTAGTGAACCATTCCGTGCGGAGAAACCACCGAAGAGTCACTCACCATCACCTACCAGGCGCGTTGATGAATTATTTTAAATATTTTTTCTTTTGAAATTGAACATTAATTTTGTACAAAATTTGATTAACGTTTATATATGCGATCAACTCTATATTGCAGATTATAAAATGAGAAAATGCATTTAGAGAAAGTTTTACTCTCTGCCTCCCTTTGAAATTCTGGTAAATACTAGCTGAGATTCTTCAATCCACATTCGTTAAGTGAATATAGCATAATATTACGATATGAAAACCACAATGAACGTATAATAATTTAGTTATCTTATATACAATATTATTATTATTATTTGCAAATTGCTTATTACGTAATTCATAGTTTACATAAAAAACAGAACAAAACGAGCAGAAAACAGAAATTAAATGTGCGGAATATGCAAGCATTACTTTAAAACTGTACAAATCATTATTATTTGCCACTTTGTCAATATTAAACGGTAATCCTTCATTACGATGAAAGATTCAAGCTACAGATACATGTAAATCTTTAAATCATTTCGAATGACCTGGATTTCAGGTAGATTTTTATTCATGAAAAAGAATGGCTAATCTAAATTGTGTGTATGTACTTTGAAATGGATCCAATGCCGCTGACTATGGAAATGGTTGGAGTATTGGAGCTGCGCCAAAATCGTTTCAATGTTGGCTGGTTTCATTCATTCTTTGCTATTCGTCGAATTTTTACGATTACGGTTTACATGTTTACGTAATTTACGATTATTTGTTTGTGTTGAAAATTTGAGAACTGATTTTGTATTGGATCACAAACTCTATCAAAAGTGAAGAGTGATTCTGGACTACAATTTAATACAAGAAGAGTCGCCGGTTTAGACTTCGACAGGTTACGACTATTGAAAATCGTAAGAATCGTGTGATTTGTGGACTGATTCTCGGATTCGTATATTTATCAAATGTTTGATTGTTTTATTCCATTACATCCACAGAGTATACCCCAATACCGTCGTCAACAAGATCGTATCAATCCAACTCATCCATTCATTCGAGACATTCAGTAGCGGTCGGATTAAAGTGTAACACGGATAATACTTAATAATTAATAATGGTAAATATTTCTAGTGTTTTTCCAATATAATATAATTACAATACCTTTGGGATTGATTTAAACTGGAGATTATTTATAGATGAACGATTCTATAGAGTGAACAGTTACATTAATATGAAATCAGAAGTTATTATTCATATTTTATTCCACAATGTTATGCAAGGAAATTATTATTAAAAAATTATAGAAAAAATTGATAAACAAGTAACCTTGACTTAACCTTTTCGTTATTCGTGATATCTGTGATATGAAATTTTTTAATTACTGTATTTTATTGCCAAACTGTTATTGCTAAAATCATTTAGTCTTGTAAATTAATTCAGTTCATCTCAAGAATATGTCTGAACAGAGGAATATAAAGAGGTTCAAAAGCCACTCAGTTCATTCTTATATTTAATATACCACACGTATAGCGTTATTCGCATGCAGAATTTAAAGCATTCAATTAACGTATTGACCCAGTTTCAAATGCACGTTTCCTCATTCATTTTAGGCTGAACCAATTCGTGTCGTTGTTACCGGTGCTGCTGGACAAATTGCATATTCATTGCTTTACATGATTGCAAAGGGTGATGTGTTCGGTAAAGATCAAACTTTGATTTTGCATTTATTGGACATTGAACCAATGATGGGAGTGTTAGAAGGAGTCGTTATGGAATTAGCTGATTGTGCTTTACCATTATTGGTTGAAGTTATTCCAACTGCAGATCCAGCTGTTGCATTCAAGGATGTCTCTGCTGCATTTATGGTTGGTGCTATGCCTCGTAAACAAGGCATGGAACGTAAAGATTTATTGTCAGCGAACGTCAAGATCTTCAAGGTGCAAGGTGAGGCATTGAACAAATATGCCAAGAAAGATGTAAAAGTATTGGTGGTCGGTAATCCAGCCAATACAAATGCATTGATATGTTCACATTATGCACCATCCATTCCAAAGGAAAACTTTACAGCTATGACACGTTTAGATCAAAATCGTGCTCGTTCACAAATTGCTAGCCGTTTAAATACAGCAATTGAGAATGTTAAAAACGTTATTATCTGGGGCAATCATAGCTCAACACAATTCCCAGATGTAGCGAATGCTACCGTTAATGTTGGAAATGGTCCACAACCAGTACATCAGGTAATCAGCAATGAACAATATTTGAAGAATGAATTTGTTGAAACTGTCCAGAAGCGTGGAGCTGCTGTTATTGCTGCCCGTAAAATGTCATCAGCTATGTCCGCTGCTAAGGCAGCTAGTGATCATATGCGTGACTGGTGGATGGGCACACAACCTGGAGAATTTGTTTCAATGGGAGTCTATTCTGATGGTAGCTATAATGTTGCCAAAGATGTTATCTTCTCATTTCCAGTTGAAATTAAGAATAAACAATGGAAAATTGTTCAAGGGCTCAACGTCGATGATTTCGCACGCAGTAAACTTACTGTAACTGGACGCGAATTGACAGAAGAGAAAGATGAAGCCATGGCAATTTGTTCTCAAAATTGACTAGATACATCGGGGTCTAGCAGCAAGTTATAAACATTCAAGCATCAGTTTTTAGATGAAATTTGTTCATATAAGGACCCCCGTCTCGGAATATTGAATTTATCAATTATAATTGCGTTTACGTTTCCTATTTTCTGAATTCGTTATTTAATTATTTCTTTTAAACGTTGGCAGTGAATATGTATAGTCAAAATGATGTATATATGATAGATAAGATCGTATGTAATGTACTTTGTTCTCGGCGTAGTAGCTCATTGATTGAGATAGAGGGTACTTTCAATTGGATAGTATAAACAATAACTGCATTTATTATTACGGGAAAATAAATTGTTAATTATTCTTCTTTCGTTATAGCATCTGTTTCATAGCATCTATTTTTTATATATTATTATTATTGGGCTATATTTTATTCTTATTTTTTTAAATTTGGTGGGTCTTATATGGTTGCAAATAAAAATAAAGTTGATATAAATGAATTAAATACTTACACATTATGTTCGTTATACACTTTATTTAATCATTGAATGAGCGTTATAAATAAATTTAGTTTATTTAGGATAAAGAATGTCATAATGGCCAGGTCGATATAGAAGGAATACTTTCGGTTTTAAATCTTCAGGAAAATCATGGGCTTTTACTTCTTCACCATCGCCACGATCCATGTATTCAACACGTACGCCGACTGACAATGCATTGCATATTGCGATTATATGGATATGATCAGATTCCTTATACATAGGTTCAACTTCCTACGAATTGAAAACATTTAGTTAACACAAGAGAGTTAAGTTGAATTTCATTAAATTTATTGACAAACCTGATGGCGAAACTCTTCCATAGTACAATTTCCATCGATGAAATTTTGATAAAAGTCTGCCCCTTCTTGCAATTGCCCGGACGTAATTAATCTCAAGTAAACGACCACATAATCTGAATAGCCTTGTTCATTGAATGTCTTATGTAAAACGTCCAATAGTTGATTTGAATTCTGATCATCATTCTTTACCGGTGACACCCTTCCAATTACCTCCATAAACTTAAAGAAATCAATTTGGTAAATGGTAAATGCAATTGAAATTGTTATTTACGTCTGAATTAACACTTACAGTATCATGGAAATCTTCCAATGTAAACTGAGGGAATCCTAATTGAACTAACTTATCCTTAGAATTTAAGGCTAATTCTTGAAATTTAACAAACTCCTCACGATTTGCAACCAGATGCTCCAGATATGAATATGCAAAAGCGCGAAAGAAACAATTACCATCTGGTCGGGTGCGTCTAATGGCTTTATATTTGGCACCTAAATCTTTAACTTTTGAACTGTAAACTGCATCATCACTGTATTCGTTGTTTAGTGTTCCAATTGCCTGCTGTTCACTTACCAACGGAATTGAGTCTGATATCTAACCACACAGAAAAATATGATAAGCAAATTTCGTCAAGCAAGTAGATTACCATGAAAATTGGCACTCACCTCCTTTTCAATTTGCCGCTGTTGTTGCAATATCAGCTCATCTTGATTGACTTCAATGTTACTGTTATCAGTTTCCATTTTAATTTCCTTGGACGTCAGTAAAATTGCCCGAAATATAAATGATCGCAATAATGTACTATTCCTTTTCAACTAATTTTTAACTGATATTAACCAAATAATATCACAACGATAAATACAATGACGATAAGCAAATTCTTTTTGTTTAAAATTAATCCCACAAATTAACACAAAGAAATTTTTTTCACGATTTTGTTGCAATTGTCAACTTCATTCGTGTTGTTTTTCTCACCAAGTGGCCGGCCGCCTTATGTGGAAGGAAATCACTTCAAGAATCAAACACCGGCGATTCTATTATTTAAAAGTGCTCTGCAACGGAGGTCGATATCAACGCCGTGTGCTGCAGAACAAGCTGGAGACAGGTAAATCAGACGTGTGTTTTTATTTTATTTTAATTGTGAATAGGTGTATTTAATTGCCAGACATTTGAAACTCCGGTTGTCAAATCCACCGTGTTTCGGCAAAAGTCGGCTGTCATAATTGTTTTTATTTTCCACAGTGCAAAAATTTCGCAGTCAAGTTGAATAAATCCGATGTGATTAAACATTCAATCGCTGATAAGATTATTATTTCGTAACTAATGTTAAATGCAATTGGCGGGAAGAGACTTTTAATTTTTCGCACAGTTAATGTCTTTTGCGTTGTAATTCCAAGTTCGACATGGGTGTTGATGGACTTTGGGGATTGATCAAGGGGTCTGGTGATCAAGTGAAAGTTGAACTCCTTGATGGCAAAGTTTTAGCAATTGGTAAGTTACTTGTTCCTACCGCACGAGATCATAATTTACAGATCCAAATAAACTGCATATTTAATTTTTACAGATATTTCAATATGGATGCATCAGGTAGTGATGGGATATCAAGACGCAGAAGGATGCGCTTTGCCTTATGCACACTTACTTGGTCTCTTTGACAGGATATGTAAGTTGTACTTCTATAAGATTAAGCCAGTTTTTGTATTTGATGGTAAAGCACCGGATGTTAAGTATCTGACATTGAAGAAAAGGTACGAAAAGAAGTCACGAGTAAATCGAGAACAAGAACGATTAACGAATAAACTACTGGAGCAATTTTCGAAGGAGCAGATTGTGCATGAAGCTTTGGGAGAAGAAGCGGCCAAAGCAATTGGTGTTATTCCGACCATATCACGTCGTAAATACGATCCAACAGAAAATGAAAATGACGATGAAATATTTCGTCTACCAGAAAATCCAGATAAACAATTTAAATCAGAAGAAGATAATGGTTCATCTTCGGAGGCGGAAAGTTCACAAGAAGAGAAGAGCCACAGAAATAAAATGGAAAGCCATTTTCAAAATTTGCAAAAGATCGATATTAATTCCCAGAAATTTCAAAAACTTCCACATGAAATTCGTTTAGAAATTCTTAATGATATGAAAGAAATGAGAAAACAATCATCGTGGAATCGTTTGCATGAACTTCCACCTGAGAGTCAGGACTACAGTTCTTTTCAAATGTCAAGACTATTGAAACGGCGACTGGTGCAAACAAATATCGAACAAACTGAAAAAGAAATGGGTGGGAAATGCCTTACAATGGCTGAGCTAGAAGCTTTTTTGGCAGAAGACGGGATTGAATCATTGCAGACCTCTACAGTAACCAAACCTATAGTATCGAATGAAGATACTCGAATGTTAATAGTCAAAAATTTAAGAAAAGAGTCTGAGGTGAAAGAAACTAAATCAGAATGTAGTCCAACAAAAAAGTTACGTCTTATTGAGTCACCAGTGAAAGAAGAATCGGATGAAAATGATCCTGAATTAGAGGCTGCTATTCGTTTATCATTAATGGATAATGATGAAGACCAGATGATTAATGAAGATTGTGATAATAATGATACAGAAACTAACGCACATACAATCAAAATGAATAAAGACCAACGAAATGTTTTAGCAAAAGCTGCTCAAGCAAGTGCAGCACGGGCATATATGATAGAATATGTTGGTATGAATGCTGAAGATATTACTGATTTTATGGCTGAAACACAAAATGAAAATAATGATCAAGTTAATGATGACAGCGGATTTATTCACAACAAAACATTAATGGATGGCTATACAAACGAGGATGATGATGTTACTTCTGTAGTATCAAGTAATGCAGATTCAGATTTCGTGGAAGTTGCTCCGTTAGATGACCTGGATGAATACAGTAATAAAGTATTGGGTAATGATGGCAAACTTGAACTAAATTCACCTCCTTTTGTAGATATAAGTAAAGAAATCACGCTTGAGGACTTAGAAAGGAAATCGAAATCGATGGTTGAAATAGTCGTAAATCCAAATGACGATTATAAACCAGAAGATGATTTATTTGCTGATGTATTTGCAATTAAACAAGAAGACAGTGTAGAAATTGTTTCGCAAACAATTGTTGATATGTCTAGTGAGACTCAAGCTGATGATGTACAGGTTAAACAAAAAGATACCAAAACCAATATACTAGACAGATTAAAACAAAAATTAGAACAAGTAAAGGATATCACTTTAGATAACTTGCCTTTAATTGAGTCAACCACAAATATATCTGCAGTAACGAAAGCTGATGAAGAAAAAGTAATTTCAACAGTGTCGTTACCAGAATGTTGTAATGAAGACAATGATAAAAGTCAAGGTGAGACCGATTTTAATCTAACTACAAGTAGCTTACAAATAATTGAGGTATCTAAACCAACTGAAATCATTGAACTTAGTAGCGAAGACGAAAATTACATTAAAACACCTAAGAAACTTTGCCAAACTAGTATTAAATCATTTTTTAAAACTGTAGGTAAATCAGATGTAACAAAGGAAGATTCGATTAGTTCAGCTACTGTAAGAGTGAAAGGTTCGCAAAAGGAAAGTTTGTCATCTAAAAAACCCGATGCGAAAAAGACAAATGTAAAAGTAATCAATAAGTCTAAAGCATCTACTCCATCCAAAAATATATTTAATGTTTCGCCATCAACATCGTTTGAATGCCAACCGAGTACATCTAAAGGCATTGTGAATTCAGCTGCTGCAACATTAAAAGAATCATACAATGATTTTGAATTAGAAACTATCGCTAAAGAGACTGTTGCCAATAGACAAAAGGTGGAACTAGAATTGAACAAAATGAACCGACAAAATACATCAATAACACAGAAAATGCAAATTGAATGTCAACAATTACTTCAGCTTTTCGGTATTCCTTACATTGTGGCACCAACGGAAGCTGAAGCACAGTGTGCCTTTTTAGAGTCAGCTGGGCTTACAGAAGGAACGATTACTGAAGATAGTGATATTTGGCTGTTTGGTGGGAGAACAGTTTATAAAAATTTCTTTGATAACAAAAAGCATGTCTATGAATACCGGATAGAAAAAATTAGTAAACAATTTCATTTAAATCGGAATAGATTCATCCAATTTGCCTTACTTGTTGGAAGTGATTATACAGAAGGTAAATAGTTAAAAGATTTTGTGTTATGAATATAATTCCATTATTTATATATTATAAATATTTTTATTAGGAATATATGATGTTGGTCCAGTTACAGCAATGGATATTCTTGCCATTTTTAAGCTATCAAATTCTGATTTATCAAGTGCCTCTGAAAGTAAAAAAGAAATAATTGGTGCACTAAGGCAATTTCGTGATTGGTTCACTAATAAGCCATCTATTGATCATAGGATGGAGTTAAGACGTAAACTGAAGAATATTAGATTAAGTGATGAATTTCCAAGTGAATTGGTATACGTATTAGGATGTTGTTGATCAATATTTGTTTGAATAACATTTATCTATTTTAGGTCGTTGATTCGTACTTGCACCCTGAAGTGGATAAATGCGAGATGCCATTTAAATGGGGTAAACCATATGTGGATGGTATTTCTGATTTTGTTAAAAAACATATGGGTTGGTCTAGAGAAAAATTAATGAAGAAGTTGCAACCAGTATTGAAACGAATGGCCGATCCTACACAGCAACAGAAAATATCGAATTACTTTAAACATCAACGTATTAGTGTATCGAATGTGGATCCACAAATTGATAGCAAACGTGTTCAAAAGGCTATCCAAAAATTATCGAATATAGCGGCAGTTGATGATCCCGACTTTGAACCCGATGCACCGAAGAAGGTTATGAATCCTAAGAGAATTGTTAAGAAAAAGGCAGGTCGACCAAATACATCCAGAACAAGTGATTCAAATATTTCGATGGAAGCAGGACCATCAAACCGTGTATATAAAAAGAAAACATTGTCCCAAAAACAACGGGCTCAAGAAAAATTAGAATCAAACAAATTGAAAGCCATTCAGGTAATTCAGAATTCCAAAAAATCGTCAAACAAATAGTTTTAGATTTTTAATATTATGTTTTATGTACGTTTACAAAAATATTCGAAAAGAAATGATTTAAATATACATACCTGATATGCTATAATAAAATGCATTAAATTCTTTTTGGTGGAAGACTTTAGAATTGCTGGTAACGGTGTTTAAAAATACCGCCAACTGCATCACTCCAGCTGTTGTTGTTGTAACTTTTATTTGTTTACTGTTTAGCTGGCCGAAATAAAATCTGATCTTTTTTATTTTAATTTAAAATATTATTCGATTAATAGATTAATTTTAATTTTTAGAAATTTAGTTTTATCGTGTAGAATTGCAAGTGAGTGAAGTGAAGCAAAAATGACAAATTCAGGTGAAGATGACGAGAAACTAAGGACTATTTACTGTGGAAATTTATCGGACAAAGTTACGGACGCCATTCTTTACGAATTGTTCTTACAGGTTTGTAATATTCACCGTAAGCGATATTGTAAGTGGTTAATTATTAAATAAACACTTCCGTAGGGTGGACCAATTGAAAGTGTTTCAATCCCAAAAGACAAAGATGGGCGACAGAGAAATTATGGATTTGTTACGTATGCCCATACGGTTTCAGTACCGTACGCTCTTAAACTGTTCAATGGAATAAAATTGCATAAGAAGGAGTTAAATTTAAAGGCACGGGATGTTAACAATGGCAATCAGCATGTTAATTTTAATGGTGGACAGCGGGCAGAAGGCGGTGTATCCGATGTACTAAGAAGTGGTGTTAGAAACGCCAACAATTTACCGAATATGAGTCCCGTAATGCCTCAACCGTCACAACAATCATCATCCAATTGTTCCACTGTATTCGATATTAATATGTTGCAACGTTTGAGTTCACAGTTCTTTTATAATCAACCAGCTTCACAATCGACGACACCAGTATCATCACGAATGCCTAGTGACAGTAAAATGTTAAAATACCGATCAGAACTAACTCATCCGCATCATCCGAAACATTATTCAAGAAACCGTTCGCCTGTACGAAAAACAAAAGAACGTGACTTTTATCGATACAGCTCATCGTCAGATAAACAGAGACGTAATTGGAAAGAAGAAAAAGATCGGAGATCTTCTGGTGGTAGATCGAGTAAATAACAATCATTAACAGTTTTAATTCAACTTTATTTTAATATTCCAATTGTATCGTATATTTTATTGATTACAATTCACGAATAGTAATTTGGAACGTTTGTCTAATTTTTCTTCGGATTTATTTTTAATGATTCAATTCAAGCAAGTTTATATATACTGTGATCTCTTAGTAATTCAGATTTAAGTCTAATGATGAATTGGAGAATAATTAATTTCAGACAGAACCGAATTTTATAATTTACTTACAGGATCCATCGTTTGTTATGGCTAACATCTATAGTATATCTCTTCTTGGTGTTGTCCAACGTTTCGTGGATAAAGAAAAGGCCCATTACATATCCGTATAGTAGTATGGCCCGATCATCCCATTCCATTGAGTCTGATGTTAACATCTTGTACATAAATTGTGTACCCATTATCAACCGTATAAAGAAATATACAGAAAAGAAACAGGTATCCAGAAATTTGTGGAGAAACGTGTCGCCCATTTTATGCTTCTCTATGAACCTGAATGAAAATATTTGTGAGAATATTTAACAATTTTATTGTAGGAGTACAGGAAGATTACCATTTGACCTGTAAGATAGTATTTGTGATTGCTAATAGTCCAATGGTGTTGAGGATAACATCATGATTTTCCTCTTTAAACATGAATCGAGATAATGTACCGAGCACCACAAAGTGATAGATATTATAAATGAAATTCTCTTTATGTGATAAAGACCAGAAGAGATCATAGGCAAAGAATCCCCATATGAATGCAATTATAACTTCATACCAATCAACAAAATCGTAATGCTTTTCGAATCCCAGAACACTCATAAAAGGATTATACAAACAGACAATGGACAATGTTCCACTATGCAATAAAACTAGAACTCTGTTTTGATATTCTCTAGTTTCTTTTGGCGAGCAATACTTAATGAAACTATACAATAAACTCCACATGATAAACATCAATAACATTAAGGTGTAACGATGATCTTCGCCTTCATCTTCCGGTAAGAGTTCATCAGCATCATCATCATCTGAATCTTCTGAGTGCGGATTTAAAGCCGGACATTCCGCTTCTGATTCTGTGATCACAGTTTCACCTAACCAACCCTGATCTTTTAATAATTGAAAGATTTTAGTCATACTTCCTGTAGATACTATAAATTTCGCATAAAAGAATTTAACGAAGCGACACTATTTAATTTTGATTCGTATTCATATAAAATTTTTTAATATTATTAATAATTTTTATACATGATTCAACCGATTACTTGATAGTCTAGGACACATCATAATTTAAAAGACAGACAATCAAAATTCGTTAGATTCACAGTGGAATATAATTTATTAATTTATAAATTACCTAAACCTATTGTCTATATAATTAAAATTAACACTAAAGATCAATATGGACTTGAATGTATTTCTTCCTCATAATCGGGTTGATCTTCATAAACGGCGTCTTCATATTCCTCTTCAAAAGCTTGATGATGTGATATCGGCGATTGTTCATATTGTCCGTTATACTGATGATTAAATGGGTGATGACCCAATGGTGCAAATGAACGGAATAATAATTTTATTAGAATCCAGAATAAGGGAACGAGTTTAACTAAACCAACTACAACGGCAGACCAGAGTGCTTTCACTAAACCATGTTTTAGCAGCACTAAAGATCGGTCACTGCTTTGAGCCTGGAATTGCTGTCTGATTGGGTGCAAAAGTCTAACTCTCTTCACTTTTTTCAGAGATACTCTGAAATAATAGAAACACTTAGTCCGCTATTAATTAAGTTAGAATATAAATATGCTACTTTTTATGCTTCACTGGTTCTGTTTGAACTGATGCAGGAGGTTGCGATGGCATTAAATACACATTTTGTGGCTGCTGCGGTTGTGTTTGAGCATACGTTGAATATGACGATGAGGGTCTATATGCTGAAGCCGCTGGTTGAGCAGGAGGCGGTGGTGGTGGAGGCGGAGAATAATTTCCCGAATTTTGGGGTTTCCCATAGTCATCACTGTATGAATTATATGAACCAACGGAATTTCGAGCTTGTTCATATGTATTCCGTATTGAACTGAGGAATAACCGTTGAGTATCTACTAACGATGCTAAATTTTCTTTTAATGAAAATATATCATTCCTATAAATAATTAAAATTCACAGGTTTTATATAATTTGAAAACAACTAATTTTATCATTATATGCACAGATGCACACCTCAATTCTTTCAATTTTTTAGTTTCCACTTTATCAATCTCTTCTTTATCACTTGAACCGGTAGTTTGTCGTGGTTTAACAGTTTCTGTTGGAGAATATGTTGGTAATTCAGTTCGTTGATTAAAGTTATGCATATATCCATTATTTTCATTTCGACTATTTCCAAACTGTAATCCATTTTGCGGTGATTGTCCATAATTTCCATGTTCGATATTTGCACAATATACAGCACTAATCACATCACCAATTATAATTAAAATTATCACTATTCTGCGAACCATAACTATTGATTCGAATTCAAAGGATTTTATTTCATTGAAAATCACTGGTTAAATGAAATTTATTTAGTTCAAACGAATCCATTTATAGATAATGGATCCGGTCGGATTTAAATTTGATGTGATTGCATATAAAATATTTAGACCAGTAATTCTCAATAAACATTATTATGATATTGATATCCGAACTACTTAATTCTGAAATGCATAGAAAAATTTCTGAATCAACAATTCTTATGTGTGAAAGGTATGTTACCACCGGAAATAAATATTGTAAATTATAATTAAGAATGTATAGAACGTTTTATTTCAGAAATCCAGCAATGCGTAATTTCGATTCCGACCTCTTTTTTGCTTCCAAATCAAGACTACGAATTAATGCCTTATTTAAACTTTGTGCTGCAGTAATACTAATCTTAAGACTATCTAGAAGTGTTTCATGATGAAGTGATCCAGAGCCAATAGTACGAATATTTGTTATGTGAGGTTTATCGGTGATCTGTGATACCGCTACTAGTAAGGAAACTGAACTGCATTCTTCCTCTTCAGCTGATGCGTCCACAATACAGTGATTTCCTATTTTACATAAAGTGACTAGTAATGGCACATTTTTTATATCCAATTGCACGGAATCAAATGGATCGTCTGAAATCATTAGGTCTACACTGCCACCATCTATAACAGTAGCATTAACTCTTGGAATTCGTGTATTGTATAAGGCACCCTTGACGGCTAATGACACAGCATCATAGAGGTTACCACCACATTCTAGGATCTAAGAGAAGAAATAAAGATGATTACATTTCATAGAAGTTGAATAAATACCGAAGATATTACCAAGATATCGACAAATAGTTTCCAACAATGTTGTTTAGGAACAATGCACAATGGTTTTAGATCAAAGGCACCTGGTGATTTGTATGCATTAGCTAGAGCATTTGCAATTTCCATAGCCAATTCTTCTCCGCCTCGGCCTTCAAACTGTGGAGTAGCATTAGCTGAACAGTCCACGAAGAATTCTATCTTTCCTTCAGTGGGTCGTTCCACTGAGGGTACATCGATTTCAGTTTTAACTCCTACCAGAATATCGGTGTTGGCTAGTCGCAATCGAGCTGAACCACTCGCATGGCTTACAATATCTGTCTCTAGCTCCATTGGCCTGTAGTCACACCGAGTCCGGCCATCACAACGAAAGTTTTCCTGCAACCAAAGACACGTTTAAGAAAAGAAAATTATGTGTGAAGGAACTTATCACGAACCTCGATCCCATGGAAGATAAAAGTCTTCTCTGCCTCACTTATCAAAACGTTTGCCATATCAAAGAACTAAAATCTGGTATCACTAAACGGCATGTGGTTTTTAGAAACGCCGGTCACACGAGACTACGTGAAATTACGAATTCAAGGAAATGTGTCTGTTTATATGCTACAACTCTCGCATCTATTAATATGAATTATTTGTTTACTTTTATTCTTTTTCGTTCCTTCTATTTTTATTTATTATGATTTCTGTCGTACAACGAAAGAATGGTATAACTGCACACTTACGACTGTATGAATTGTTATTGTATTAAGAAAACTCATTTAATTTAATTATCATTTAACTATCTATTTTTTTTTTTGCTCAAATTGTGGGGAAGCCAACGACATCCATTATAAACGAACCCAAGCTTCTCTAAATGTTTTCAAATCGTCGTGTGGGTTACGTTTAATCTCTCCGCGATTTCCCTACTGGACAGCAATGGTTCATTATCCACTATTGTCTTCAGAACCTCAATATCAAGCTCAATAGGCCTTCCAGAGCGAGTGTCATCTTGAATAGACAAATCACCGGATCTGAACTTGGCGAACCATCTTTGGATGGTGCGAACGTCGGACACGGATGGTCCAAAAGCACGTACCAAATTTTCATGAGCTTCAGTAGCTTTATGGCCAAGCTTGAACTCATACAATCATTGAAGCACGATAAATAAACTTTTCGTCTTCCATTTGTCAAATTCCGAATTTCATAAAGAAAAACAACCAACAATTATTTTATATGAATAATATTAAGCTCAATTACTTGCTAAAGTTTGTGCATACAAAAAACGACAAAACTTAGTTTAACTAAGCGTGAAATTCATTTGTATGGGAAATGGCGAGACTACTTCGAGAGCGCAATTCAGGAGCGTTGTAAATATTTACCCGTGCATACATTTACCCAGGGCCATTGAAATTACGAATACCGGAAGATAATATTGTGTCCTTTTGGCATTCACGGTAACCAACGACGTTATAGCATGTGGAATCTATTCAAGATGATCTCATACGATTTCATACAAAATAGTGTAGAAATAAACCATTTATTAAATCAACTTGCACGCCATCGTCTGGGGAAAATGTCGACCTTAAGTTTAGAGACACCCATAATAGAAATAAAATAGCATTTTTGGCAGATCAAATCTGTTACATATACATCTTTTTAATAATTTATAGAACTATAATAAATAATTGAAAAACAATATTTTGAATCTGAATCATCTGGATCTCTTGATTGATAATAAAGAGTGGAAATTAATTACCCTCAGAGTGGAATTAAGTGCAGTGATTAAATTGTACTTTAATGGGAGATAGTGTTACGATCTAGTTTTACCCTGTTAACAACTGTTGTTACAAAAGATAACTAGTCTAATAGCATCTTACCTATCATTCACACAAACCATGGAATCGAATTGATACACAAATTATAAAAATGAGTCATTAAATTTCTCGTATCGATAACGCAAGAAAGTTGAGATAATCTACTTCGGATAGTTAATAGTTTTCTTGTCAAAGTGCTCAAGTGTTCTTGCCTTTGTCAGTGTTCAAAGAAGGATTTTTAAAATGAACTCCACGGTGCAAGATAGTGCAACGAAAAGTCTCGATGACCTAGAGGCGGATATGTTGACAAAACATGAATTCTACATCGGATTGGGTTTAGCAATATCATCTAGTTTCTTTATCGGATCGAGTTTCATCATAAAAAAAATTGGATTAATGAGATTAAGTAGGGCCGGTGGCACGCGTGCAGGTTCTGGTGGATTCGGCTATCTCAAACAATGGATCTGGTGGGCTGGCCTTCTATCCAGTAAGTTCTATTATTTATTTAGTTTTATATTGGTGATTCATCATTGACCAACTCTTATCTCTAATTGTAGTGGGAATCGGAGAGGCAGCAAATTTTGCGGCATACGCTTTTGCACCAGCATCATTAGTCACACCATTGGGTGCATTATCCGTACTCGTGACGGCAATTATGGCATCCAAGTTTCTCCGAGAGCGTCTCAATTTACTCGGTAAACTCGGATGTTTTTTGTGTATCATTGGCTCAATAATAATCGTATTACATTCACCGAAAGAAGTTCAAGTGGAGGACGTAAATCTACTTATGGAGAAATTTTTCGATACGACATTCATTGTGTATGTTGTAATAATTTTTGTGCTCACCTTTACAATTGCATTTTATTTAGCACCGAAATATGGTCACAAACACGTCATTATTTATATTTTATTATGTTCGGGAATTGGCAGCCTTACGGTGATGTCATGTAAAGGATTAGGTCTCGTTATAAGAGACATTGTATCTGGAAAGACAGCAGATTTTAGCAATTGGTTACCATATTTCCTAATTATAACTACTGTACTATTCATTGGAGTTCAAATGAATTACTTAAATCGTGCCTTGGACATCTTCAGTACCAGCATTGTGACACCAATTTACTATGTAATATTCACAACACTGGTAATATTAGCATCTGCGATTCTGTTTAAAGAATGGCGTAATATGGGATTCGAAGATATCGTTGGAGATATTTGTGGTTTCTTTATTGTAATTGTTGCTGTTGTTCTATTGAATGCATTCCGTGATATGGACGTATCGATTGACGACGTCCGAGGTATAATGCGTCCAAAACGTGAATTGTGTTTAACAAATGTACCAGAAAGTTCATCACAATTTGACGACATTCTCGGAGGAAGAAATACTGCAATCGTGATACCAAGAAATAGTTATGGTGCCACAAACGGATTGTCTCGTAACATATGACGTCTACGGTTTAATATCAGTGGATTCAGTATCTTTAGATCAAGAAAGTATCAATTATGTTAAGTAAAGAATCCGTCATGTACTGCCTATGATAACAACATGTTTTATGTCCTAATTATTTAAAAATGTTTACGGTAAATTAAACGAGATAAATCGTTGACGCATGAATAGCTAATTATCATCGAATTACAAATATGTATATTTTCATCGATAATAATTTAATGTTAATTTATATCACATTTATATGAATAATTATTATTCGGTGGTGTAATTCTTATGAAATATATACAGTTAAGGAATAAAGAAATTTTATATGAAATTGATAAAATTTGATATATTTCATTGACTAAATACATATGTATGTGTCATTAACATAGAATATCTTTCGAATAGTGTACAGTTGTTTTCTGCATAATACTACCTAACATTCATTTCAGTTTACATAGTAAAATTCTTATTATCTTATATTGAATTATTCCATCAATGAAATTTTAATTGATTGAACACCGATTAAATCATTTAATGAAATTCTGACGATGAATTTCGTCAAATTTTAGTAATTCCGTCATTTTCAGTATTGATATCCTTAGTAGAATATGATGTTCTGTTTCAACTGTTTTGGTCATCGAATAATTGTTGATCGATATTTAGAAATCATTTTATCAGGAGTGTGTATCTATTAATGTTAATTAATATGATAACAGTTACAACAATATTTTTCTGATGTTGAATTGTAAAATAAATACGAGGGCATTTCTGTTCACCAGTTCAGTTTCAAACGATCTACGATTTTGCTTGAGGATCATTTCTGAATAAAATTTTCATAGAACTTTTAGCAAAAACATGAAATTCTTTGTGACATTATTATGTATCGGATTTGCCGGTTCCGCATTTGTAAGAAAAAATAATTTACTTTGGTTTTGTTATTTAAGTAATTTGATTTATCGCAAATTTATTAAATTAGGCGTTACCAGCACACCGTATTTTTGGAGGAGAAGAGGATTTTAAACCATGGGCATGTGTTGTATTGGGACTTGTTCAACCTCTCCCAAATGATCCACAAACTGGTGTTATGGCCACACTCTCAGCTGGAACAATTGTGTCAAGACGTGCAATTTTAACATCTTATTCTGCCATCGTAAGAGCATCAAACTTCCAAATCGGTTATGGATCTGGCAATACTAGACAAATGGCACGTGTAGCAGCTGTTACCAGTTGGGCTATTCGTGGTGCTAATGCTGATACTTTTGAAAATGATCTTGCACTTATCTTCTTACCTGATGGTGTATCATTGAATACAAACAGTCCAAATGTTGGTGTTGCTAGTTTACCAACCATTCCATTTACTGCCCCAACAACTGGTGTCATTGCTGGTTTCGGTTTCACTCAAGCAAATCCAAATCCACCAGCCATGAGTGATAACATGAAGGTAATTGCCGCCTTTGCTTTGGGTGAATGTGCTGCTGATGTTGGCGCTCCAGAAGGTCATCAATGTGGCGGAGATGCTTCTGGTGCCTTATGTCTTGGTGACAATGGAGCTGGTCTTGTTGTTGAGGAAGCTGTTGAACCAGAGGAAGAAGAGGAAGAGCCATTAGTAGCTGCTGATGAGCCAGTACCAATTATTGTAAGTTTGTCATTACTATCGAAATTGATTTCACTTAATGATTAATTGTTTTTTCGTTCAATTATAGTATGGCGTTGCATCAATCATTGCTCCTGAATGTGATGGTACCACACAATCGTCAATCCAAATGTTGAATGAGGATCATGTACGTGATATACAAGCATTGCTCGCTACACCAGCCGCTGCTTTACTCGCCACCGTTTAAATTCAGACTTTAAAACACTATGAAGATATTGTACCATTTAAATTGCTCAGTAAATTAAATTGAAATCAAAATGTATTTATCAGATTGAATGTATATATAGATTTTAAAGCTTTGATTTATTAAATTATTTTCAAATAACTAATACAAACAGTGTCATTTTGGAATGAAGATAAGATCTACTTAAGATTCTTGACAATGAAATGAATTCCAATTTGAATTTGATTTAAAAATTTTTAGAGTTTCACTAGAAAATAATTCAGTGAATGCAATGATTCATTTTCAGGTACTTATCAAAAGTGAATTTCTAATCTTACGATTGTTGTATATACAAAGGTTGATGAACTCTTTTGATTGAATTAATCTAATGTGAATTATATATTATTTTCATTGTAGTAACTAGTATAAATAGGATCATTTTTAAATAAAAAATCATATACTCTGATATAAGATGACAGACAATTCTGTGATCACTTAATTAGTAAAATTCGTAGGTTCTGACAAAACAATTACTAACAAAATTTCAAACTATTCTACTCATATTTATTAAATAAATTCTACTCGTTATTTAAAATGTAGGAAATAAAGGGGATTCCTCTCCAATTTTGTCTGTGAGACACCGGAAATAATGTGTTGTTTAGGACTGTTGTATCATTCTGTTATCAATTTATATGTATGAATTGACATTTTATGATCAAACAGTTAAAACTTATCAATTTTTCACGAATCGCCAATGAATAATATAAATTTAATTATACTTAATTACTTATGTTAGTTGGCAATTTTAATTCTATTGTTTTTATTTCAGTGATTCCGTCATCAATTACTAATGTATGCTTTATGTCCTTTAGTTGAATATTATGTTTTGGTCAGTATATGAGTTGTTATTTGTTACTTTAAATATAATAAATTTTATCAAAGCCATGTATCTAAATATATCAATTATTTTGATAAGAATAAAATTAATATTTTTATCTCGCAGAAAGGACATATAAATATGAGTTATTTGATGACCACTGGTTCAGTTATCATAGAAGGTCTATGATATTCGCAGTTAATTATAATACGGAATAATATTTTCATTAGTGTTCATCAAAATGAAATTTATTGTGGCTTTACTTTGTTTGGGATTCGCTTGTGTCGAATCTGTAAGTTTATTTCATAATAAAAAGTTAATAATATCTGTTAAGTGTGTCATTTAATATTTTCTACAGGCCACATTAAAAAAGGAAGCACGTATTTTAAATGGTGAGCAAGGATTTAAAGAATGGGCATGTGTTATATTAGGCCTTCAGAGAATTTTCCCAGATGAACCAGAATCTGGATTAATGGCCACACTCTCAGCTGGAACAATTGTATCAAGACGTGCAATTCTTACATCATATTCAGCAATTGAAAGAGCAATCGAATTCCAAATTGGATACGGATCTGGAACAGCACAACAAATGGCACGTGTACGAGCTGTTACCAGCTGGGCCATCCGAGGTGCTGATGCTCAAACTTTTACTAATGACATTGCACTCATCTTCTTGCCAGATGGTGTATCATTGAATATAAACAGTCCAAATGTCGCTGTTGCTAGTTTGCCAGCAATTCCATTCACAGCTCCACCATCAGGTATTATTGCAAGCTTTGGATTTACCCAACCCAATCCAGTTCCACCAGCCATGAGTGCCAACATGAAGGTACTTGCTGCCTTTGCTGTGAGTGACTGTGCTGTTGATGTTGGCGCCCCAGATGATCACCAATGTGGCGGAGATGCTACTGGTGCATTATGTCTTGGTGACAATGGAGCTGGTCTTGTTGTTGAGGAAGCTGGTGTTGTTGATCCAGAAGATCCAGAAGACCCAGAAGGTCTTGCTAATGAACCCGTACCAACTATTGTAAGTTTATCATAAATTATAACTGCAAAATTTTATTTCATTCCATGTTTTAATTTTTCTCGTTTCAAGTATGGTGTTGCATCAATCATTGCCCCAGAATGCGATGGTACCACTAAATCGTCAATTCAAATGTTTACAGAGGAGCATGTTCGTGATATTCAAGCTTTGCTCGCTACACCATCTGTTGCTATGCTCGTTACAGTTTAATATGACTCTTTGTAACAATGTGAAGAAAATAAAAATATTTAATTAGTTTAAAATCATAGAATAATGAATAATTATTATTAATTCACTGAAACAATTCTTGAATATTTCTAATTAAATAAATTATGAATTGAATGAATTTATGGACTATTATTTATTTTACTATCGATATACCTGAGTATATCAAATGTATTTTATTTATTCATATCAATTGAGAGTTTAATACAAGTAAGATATTGATATTAGTTTAATAAAACGAGGAATAATAAAAGCATTTAAATCAATTATTTAAATTGTAGTTACATTTAGAATTGGGATTTCGCTGAGCATATGTATAACTATTCAGGATATTCAAATTCTATAGCAGAATAGTACATTAAACTGAATGGTGATAAATGCTTTCATCTTGTAGGCAGTTGAAACCCTTTGTGATCTCAGTGCTATGCCTTCACAGCATCTCCACGATGAAGGCATTAAACAACTAACAATAAAAACGTTGATTCGATTATATTTCAACTGATATTGAAAAATGCAATGGAACCCTGAAGAATGAAGCATTAATTAGAATATTTGAATTGAAAATACATTTCCGCCTAGAATATTGGAAAAGACATCATGGAGGTATGTATAAGAAATTTATGCTGATTTTAACATTTCTAGTATTAGAGAATGTATTCGACTGTTCAATAATAATTTTACAAGTTTATGTGTACTACAAACGGAAACTGAAATTTTATTTCCTATCAATTTTCATAAAAATTTTTTTAATTAATTGCAAATGACCAATAATTTGTTAACAGTGTGTTTTATTCCACATAAAATCAATTGTGAAATCTAAAATACACTATCAATTTCAAATATCATCAATTTGATCATTTAATTTACAAATTGAATTAATCAACTGAATTCAAACGGAACATTACATGAATTTCCTTTTATTTGTTTTCTGGTGATGATAAGAGACTAAATGTTTTAAAACGAATAATAAATAGAAAATTTAATTAAAATTTTATTCCAGTTAGTATTTTTCATTTGATGTGAACAGAATAAAAAGTGTTTAGATCAAAATGTTTCGCTTTATGTTTTTATTAATTGCATTAATTTCATCTTGTTTAGTGACACAAGTAAGGAACATTCATATATAACATATCGTTGAATAAAATTGTAATTATTTTGTGTTTTAGGGTGCTATTAGTGATTACTCAGTATTGATCTTCTCCGTTCCAGAATATTTAATGCCAAATGCATTTCTTGGCACTGGAACAATTATAACAAATCGTCATGTTTTAACAGCAGCACATGTAGTCAATACGTAGGAATTATTAATTAAATTCGATCATGATAAATTAGTTAATTTAACAAATAAAATTAATTATAGTGCCAGACGCATATTGATTGGACATGGCAGTGAGGACTTTACAAAATTGCGTCAATATGAAACACCATTTTATATGACACATCCAAGATTTAATGTTGCAACAAATGAAAATGATATTGCAATTGTATTTCTTAATCGACAAGAATTCACATTACCAAGGAATTTTATCTTCCCTTCAATGGGCTCTATAATACCATCATTGGGTGATCGTGGAATTGTGACATCATTTGGTTATAATAGTGATATTAACAGTGTTAATATGAAAGCCAGAGTACAAGAAATTACTGTTGGATCAGAAAACTATTGTAAAGTAATTACCAAAAATACAATTACACCATATTTCTGTGGCTATGATTTGGTAAATCGTCCACCAGCAATTTTATGTTTTGGTGATAATGGAGCTGGTTTAATCCGGGAACCAAATGGTGCTACACCAAATTTAGTAAGTTTTTATCAAATTCATGGATGATACTTAATTCTATTGGATTTTAAATTTATTTCCATAGGTTGGTGTTGTATCGATCACATCAATGAAATGTAAATCAGCAACTGTTGTACCAGTTGCATTCACCCCAGTAGCACCTTATGTTGAATGGATTGAATCAATTACTAGTCAATTACATGTTTTGGCTTCACCACCCTTATCAACCGAGTAATAAGCAATATTAAATGACACAAAAGAAATCGAAATTATTATGGAAACATCGAATAATGTTAATTTTATCAATTTGATATAATATCATGTCAAGATTCTTTATTTCTTTAATCAATTATCATTATTTGCAAATAAAATTAATTTTGTGTGTTTAATTTACGTTGAATTCTCATTCATTTACAGAACATAAAAGAAATTTCGTTGAGAATACAGAATTCACTGAATGGTTTTCTGCTGTAACTTTACGCATTGAAAATAATAATTCTTTTGATAACAAATTTTCGATATCTATTATTAAACATCTTACACGTTTTGCTGATATTCATAATGTACAAATGTATGATTATTCATTCAATATTGAACAAATATGAACTTATCTTCTTTCTATTCATATCACTTGTATTCAATAAGAATATAAAGTTAATAATTTCTGGTTGACCATTTAGAATTGGTCACTAATAGCATAGGTATTAACATTATATCATTATTGTTTCCATAAATTTTATTATGACGAGAATGAATGATGTCACTAATTTAATATATTATCAATAGATCGTATCATTGAATTTATATCATTTTCGGAAATAATTTAACAGTAATAATATATCAAATGTTGTACGTCGTTAATTAACTGTTATTATTAATTAACGCATATTTTTTTTAGCACACTGATTGAATAGGAAGTAACTAGTCAGAGTATAAATACATGAGTTGATATCAATTAATTTTTAGTTTTATTATTTATGTGAAACTGAATAGTGGAAATGAAGTTAATTGGTATATTATTAACAATTGGTTTAGCTGTGTGCAATGTAATTACAAAACGAATAATTCAAATTAGTTTTAATCAAAGGATTAAATGGTAACATTCGTTATAGGCATCACCATCTGGTAGAATATTTGGTGGCACTGAAGTTACAGAACCAACTGCAGCAGTTATAATATTTTCCCAAACTCCACTCTCACAAGGAAATTGGTTTTTGGGAGCTGGAGTCGCACTATCAGAATTTGTTGTAGTTACTGCAGCACATCTTGTTGAAGGGTAACTAATACTGGAAATTTAATTGATTTTATATTTAATTCGTTAAAATATTTAGTGCTACCGAAGTGAGAATCGGTTATGGTGCTGTTGAATTTGCTGAACTCAAACGAATTACGTCGAGAATTATTCAAATTCATCCTGATTATAATAATAGAACAAGAGAAAATGATGTAGCTGTTATATTAACATTCTTAGACCCAATTGATAATTCTGCGCCAGAGCCAGAACCTGAGCCAGAGCCAGAGCCAGAAGATCCAGAGGATCCAGAAGATCCAGAAGATCCAGAGGATCCCGAAGATCCTGAAGATCCCGAAGATCCTGAAGATCCAGAAGGATTCCGCAAGATCAAAAAACCAACAGCAGCCGCAGGAGTACTCTTTGAATTTGCAACAATCTCAGCATCTGGTATGTCATCGGCTAGTACTGGTACTGTTAGAGGTTGGGGATTCACAAGTAGCCTCTCAACAACACATTCAGATCATTTATATGAGGTAGAATTAACAGTTGGTGCTGCCTGTATGGATGTCGAAAATATTATTTGTGCAAGTGGATCAGGTAACATATGTACTGGCGATAATGGAGCTGGGCTTATGAGTGGAAATGAATTGGTATGTTGGCTTTAGAACATCTGAATTAAAATTCCTTTTATAAATGAAATTTTTATTCATATTCAGATTGGTCTTGCTGCTTTTACACCAGATACCTGTAATGGAGTGGCGCCAACTGGTTTCCTTGACATCGCACCATATGCAGATTTCATTAATCTATTCCTGTAAATGTAATCCAATTATGTACATTAAACTGTATTTATTATTGAATTTTAACATTAATAATCATTTAAAATGAATTTAAAATGTCATGATAAACTGTTGGTAAACTAATTCCAAAGTTAATTCATAAGTGTTTTTGCATTTTAGTGACAATACTGCGTTAATGAAATGGAAACACAATAAGTTGATAAAATTCATGTTATAATTCATATCATAATTTTTACATCTTACTTATCTCGTGATCTAACAGTTATACAAATGGTTCTATCTTGTATTTGTTATCATTTTAGCAGGTTGTTTTGCAGAAGTAATCTACAGACTAAGTGATACTTAATTAATATGTAGTCAATCCTTTTGGTAGGCTATCAGAGTGTATAAATTAAACTCGAATTCAAATAGAATTTCTAGTTAATTATTATTGGTGAATACGAATACTTGGAATTTGGCATGAAACTTTGTATATTTTTATTTTTCTACGGTTTAGCCGTTTGTTGGGTAATTAATAAAAAAGATGCCATTGCTAATTAAGTTCAAATGGAGGAATTTTAATCATTGTTATAGGCTGTACCGATCAGTCGGATATTTGGAGGATCTGTAGCAACTGTACCATCTGCAGCAGTTTGTATTATGGCAGTGAATGCAAATTCCCAACCGAATGCATTCCTAGGAGCTGGTGTTGCATTGTCACCTAATGTTGTTGTGACAGCTGCTCATCTTGTACATGGGTATGAATATTCCTTAATTGGTATACAAGTAGGTTATAAATAATTTAAATTTGAATTAGTGCAACACAAGTATCAATAGGATATGGTGCCGTGAAATTTACAAATTTACGAGTAATTCGTTCCCAACTTGTGCATATTCATCCAGGGTATAATAATAGGACAAGAGCGAATGATATAGCAGTGATATTAACGTTTTTGGATCCGATTATTAATATTGGAGATCCTGAGAATTCATCAGAATCAAGTGATTCTTCTAGCTCTTCCGATTCATCTGGGTCTAGTGATTCTTCCAATTCATCCGGATCTAGTGATTCTTCCGATTCAAGTAGCTCTTCTGATTCAGAATCGAGTAATTCTTCTGATTCAAGCAGCTCTTCTGATTCAAGTAGCTCATCAGAATCCACGGATACTGCTGAATCCTCTAATTTCTCAGATGAACAGACTATACCTGAGGATCCAGTTGTTCCTGAAAATCCAGAAGATCAAATAGATCCCGAATCTCCTGAATCTGATAATCCGGTATCACCTGAAGATGACGTGGATGCTGAAGATCCAGTTGATCCAGAAGTACCAGATGACTCATTAGATCCTGAAATCCCTGAAGATCCAATTGATCCAGAAGTACCAGATGACTCAATAGATCCTGAAATCCCAGAAGATCCAATTGATCCAGAAGTACCAGATGATCCAATAGATCCTGAAATCCCTGAAGATCCAGTTGATCCAGAAGTACCAGATGATTCAACAGATCCTGAAATCCCAGAAGATCCAGCTGAGCCTGAAGACCCTGTGGTTCCAGAATCTCCTGAAGATGAAGATCTAGCAGGTCCTGAAATTCCAGAAAATTCGGTGTCCAGTGAACAACTTGGAGTGTTAAAAAGGAAACAAGCAAAAGAATCAAGAATTTTATTTGAATTTGCTACTGTGTCAAGAAAAGGAATGACTGCAGTCAGTAATGGTGTCGTTCGTGGTTGGGGATTCACTGATAATAACGCTATTGTACCAACAAGACAACTGAAAGAAGTAGAAGTTAACATTAATTCTCCTTGTATGAATACTGAAAATGTTATTTGCGTAAGTGGATCAGGTAACATTTGTTCGGGTGATAATGGGGCCGGTCTGATGAACGGCAATGAATTGGTGAGTAACATTTCACCATTGATAAGAATTCAATTGATAACTCTAATATTATTTTAGATTGGTATCGCTGTTTTCCCATCAGACAATTGTAATGGAGTTTCACCGACTGGATTCCTCGATATCGCACCATATGCCGATTTTATTAATCGGTTCTTGTAATACGAATATGACATCAAGAAAATGATTTACAATGATAAAGAATAAAATATTTTCATAACTTTCCATAAATGATTATTCAAGTACACTAAGTTAGAAGAAAAGCTAAGGTCAGTTTATATTAACATCATTAAAAATATACGAATACGTCATTCAGCTATTTAAAAATAATTGGGAAAAAACCAAATGATGTAGCGATCAATTGTTTGAGTCTTTATCACAAAAAGTGTAACCGAAATTTTATTAATTTTGGAGTATTGGCCTTTACGTGAACGTGTCTTTCCCACAAATAATCTTATTTTGATTTTTACAACACTTGAAATGATTTCAATTATTAATAAAATTTTAATCTGCAACGTAAGTCACTGATATGAAATGTTGAGAACTATTTAAGTGAGTCGAATTGAATGAAATGGATTAGTGATTGATTAAATTTTCATTAACCATGAAGACCATTGTGTTGTTGTGTGGATTATTAGCTGTAGTCTATGGAGGTACATCTCCATTAGAGCGACCAAGAGTTGCATTCACATCCCGAGTTGTAGGTGGTCAAGAGGCACAACCTCATGAAGCACCTTTCACTCTCAGCTATCAATTCGGTACAGCTAATGTACGTACCCACATTTGCGGAGCTTCATTGATTAGAGCAAACAGAGCTCTTTGTGCTGCTCATTGTTTCATTATGGGTGCTGGTGTCAAATTCCTTATTGCTGGTGCTCATCAACACGGAACTGGCAGCCCAGATCAATCCATTCAAGTACGTCAAGCCGGAAATCAAATTCCACATCCAAGCTATGCTGGCGGTGTTGGACCATTCGATATTGGTGTCATCCAATTCAATGATCCATTCACTCTTACACCACAAGTTGCCCTTATTGCTTTACCAGCAACTGATTCAAATTGGGTCGGTGCAGCACGTTTGTTTGGATGGGGAAGCACCTCGACAACAGATAATCCAATTATGCCAACAGTATTGATGACTGTTACTAAACCAGTTCTTTCACATGCTGAATGCGAGGCTGCTCTTAATGCTGCTGGTGCCAGTGGTATTTACAGACAAGATTCAGATCTTTGCACTGGTCCATTGACTGGTGGAATTGGTGCTTGCAGTGGAGATTCTGGCGGCCCATTGGTTCAAAATAATCAACAAGTTGGTGTTGTTGCTTGGGGTTTCATGCCATGTGGATCAGTTGGTGCTCCATCTGTCTATGCTCGTACCTCCGCACATCTTGGATTTATCAACCCACTTCTTTAAATTATCATATGAATATTTAATGTGTTACATTAAACTGTTATCTTTTTAATAAATGAATTGAAGCTAAATTATTTGATTGTATATATGTACATATTTGATTTTTTGAATATTAATTTTTTCCATCCGATTCAAAAATAGTGATTATGAATTGTATAGTTATTATGGAACCAAATTTAATAAATTCAATTTGTTACTGTAATTAATAAACTATTTTTGAATTTTGAATATAATCGTAATATAAAGTAATCTCCCGTAGAATAATTTCACCACAAATTATGTGTCAATATTTCACCACCCAATGAGACATCAAATTCCTTCACAATACTGAGTAATGTAGGTAACAATACAAAGGAATTACAAAGAAAGTAAAATGATTTAAAATTATTAATTATGCTTCCTTTTCAAATAATCCCATTCAAATAATTCAATATAAGTTTCATCGTGATATTAGCTTCCTTCGATAATTAAATACGTTGACAAATTGACCATCAAGTTACACCGTTTTCATGGCCAGTTTCATATTAAACCATCGTATGCGCATATATTCAATATTTGTAAACAAAAGTATTTTTCAAAAGAGAAAAAAGTTCTTATCACCGACTCATTTTCAATGGTTCTAATTAGATTTTAATTTAAAGTCGTAAATAAAGTTCATTAGGGTGTTTAACTTACAACTCAGGCGATCCAATTAACAGTGAATAGGTAGCAAATAAATCAAAAGAGTATGGCCGCAGAAATAAAACCAGCTCCGAGAAATGCGAATGATAAATTCAGTACAACGAAAAAACCAGAATTATTGAATAAATTGGAAGGCAACACCGATGACGTGAATGCGGCAATACTGATCCCTGGTGAGGACGGTGTTATTAGTGTGTCTGACGATAAGTAAGTAACCGTTCATTTTAAGTGTTCGTGATGTTTATTTTTATTTGATTGAATTGCATCGATTTCAGAACAATTCGGGTCTGGTTGAAAAGAGACTCTGGTCAATATTGGCCCAGTATTTGTCAGTATATGCCATCGGGATGTACATCGGTTGACTATGTCGCTGAGACAAGACAATTATTTATTGGACAGGAGAATGGAACGGTATCACAGTATACATTATCGGATGACTGTAATCGTTTAACCTTAATTCGTGATTATTTGGCGCATCAAGCCCGTGTTACAAATGTTATCTATGGGAATGGTGTCGGCTATGTACTTTCTTGTGGACGCGACAAATTATTTTCATATCATTGTACAGAATCTGGCCGTAGACTTGGTGGATATACGTTTGAGGCTTGGTGTACAGCACTACAGTATGTTATTCTAATCAATTTGATGATACTATAACATGATTCATAATATTATTTGGTTATCGTTTAGGTTTGATAATTTGGCAAAATATGCATTCATTGGGGACTATAGTGGACAAATCACAATGTTACGTATCGATTTGAATGGTGCAAGTTTTGTGACAACATTCAAAGGGCATACCGGTTCGGTAAGAGCATTGAGATGGGTCCCCGGGCCACAGTTACTTTTTAGTGGTTCCTTTGATCAGAGTGTCATTGTTTGGGATGTTGGTGGCCGTCGTGGCACTGTGTATGAACTACAAGGGCACAGGTAATTGCAATGATCTAATAGTGGCATTGATAAAATAATTTAATTTGTTAATTTCATTATTTTAGTAACAAAGTATCAGCTTTAGCATACGCTAATCAATCTCAGCAACTATTAACAGCTGGCGAAGATTCTGTATTGGTGTTATGGGAGATGAATGCAATGAGAAAACAAGTACCCGAATGGGTTGAATCTGATAACTGTCAATTGTGTACTCGACCATTCTTTTGGAATTTAAAAGCGATGATGGATCAACGACAAATTGGTAGGTTCTATATTTATGTGTATATACTATAGCTATTGATTGGTATTTGTTATGCATATCGGATAATGAAATTTATTCTTGGTTTCAGGCATACGACAACACCATTGCAGAAATTGCGGAAAAGCAATATGCGATAAGTGTTCATCGAATCGTATAAACATACCGATAATGGGCTTTGAATTTGAAGTTCGTGTCTGTGATTTGTGCTTTAAAACATTGCAAACGGTCGAGTGCGTATTACATTACAATCGTTTAAATTAAATATATTAAGTATCAATTTAATATTTTCAATATGAAATAATTTATTACAGGCGTCCATCGTTAGCTACATTCCATGATTTGAAGCACAGTATTGTATCGATGGATTTGGATGAGGAACGTAAGAGATTATTGACCGTTGGTCAAGATAGAGTTATTAAAATATGGGATCTATCATCACTTTGGCCATAATAGAACGTATGCAAAATTGAACCATATGCTTGAATTTTATATGCGTAAACACCAAATTTATTAGAATTGAAGGTTAATTGGCTCCAAAGTAATAACATCATAATCAACTGAATATTACATTATGGAATAAACAAAATAAAAAAGAAAATTTAATAAAATATTATTATTTGAATGCCGTAAATAAAATCATATTCATTATAAACTTATCTATTTATGTAAATGATAAAGAAAATTTAATTGCTATTACTAAATAAACTAAAGATTATATAGCTCTTTAAATGAAAATACATCCAGTGTTTCTTTTTAAATCTAAAATCATCTTGCTAGTTAAATTAAATCTAATTAATTTGCCGCAATTAAATGGGCTACATTGCAATTAACAAAAGTAATTTTATTACAGGTACTTTTGATATCGTATTAAATTCTAACCGTCAATGAAATTCATTATAAATTAATAATAAATTTATAATTTATGCGAGAAACTGTGAAGAGTTTTGATAATTAATGATTGTGTCTATATATAAATAATGTATTCAGTCTATGTTATGTAAAACGATTTAATTATTTTATTAACTATCCAACAACTAGTTAGATTTAGTTTATAATTAATCAGTGGGACATTTCCCCGTTCCGGTTGAATGTGTACAATATCTTGGGCATTGATACGTATGCTGTGACACACATAAATCACCATTAAACACCTGACCATCAGAACAATGTTGTATCGTTTTCCTTCCGGATGTACAGAAATAATATTTTCTACAGCCCGAATCGATATCAGCATAGAAACCATCTGTCTTACATTCAGTATTACACTTATACGGTATACAATTAATATTGTCCTGATTTCTAGTGCCTGGCGGTAAACACGTAAACTTATTTGTTGGTACACATGCCTGTCCATTAAATATTCGATTATTTCGGCACGTTAATGTGGTCGCCTTTTCACCGCGTAAACAATAAAAATAATTACGACACCTTGATTGATAATCAGGAAAATAACCGTCCGGTTTATCACGACATGGATCTGTTGATTTTGAGCAATTGACACCCGAATGTCTTAGGATACATTTACTGCCATTGAAATATTGATCCTCAGCACATAAATATGAATATTTTCTTCCTTCAGCACAATAATAATATGCACGACATCCAGCAGTTAAATCCTTATAATAACCATTCTTTTGTCCTGTACACGATCCATTAATGGCAGTTGGACAACTATAACTATTCGAACTAATGCATTTCTGTCCATCAAATACTGAATCCAATTTACATTGATAATCGATTTTGTTTCCATTAAAACAATAAAAGTATTTGCGACATCCCGATTCCTTTGTTCGATCCTGATAGTATCCAGTTTCCATTTGTGCACATTCAGTTGATGGTTTACTTGATGCCATACAACGACGACGCTCAACAAATTTTTCAAATATACAGTTCCTTGACTCCGGATCAAAGTAATAACCGTTTGGACATTGAAATGAATCAACTAATTTCTCATTAATGCATTTCACATATGCAGAACAGCCCTCCGATGGATTAGCAATAAAACCATTCGGTTGATTTTTACATATTTCATTATGTTTTGATGATACCGTACTTGGGCACTTATATAGTACTTCTGGTACACATGAATCACCATTGAATATACCTAAATTACCACATGATTCGGTTGATTCAACAACACCATTACGACATTTTAAATACGTTTTACAATTGGTTGATTTTGGATCAACGATTTTACCATCATTTTGTCCGTTACACGGTCCAAATTGATTTGTTAACCATAACGGTACCTGCTGTTTTGGTCGACATTGATTTACACCTGAATGGTAACGTTCATTTAGAGGACATTTAAATTGCCTTATCACTTTACCATTTTGACAAATTAAATACTCTGGACACTCGTCATCGGTCAATAGATGTACACCATCCGTACGTTTTGTACAACGTTGATCACCAGAAAATGCATATGCAATTGCTGTTGTTTCTGGTAATTCGCATACCACATAATCACTTGATATACATGATTCACCATTGAATAAATGATTTGGTTGGCACGTATTTACTTTGACCAATGACCCGGATCGACATGTGAACGATCGACGGCAAGCATGCGTTGTATCTGAATATGTTCCATCCAATCGTCCTGTACAAATTGGCTCATAACATACTCCTGTAAAACAATTAATAAAATAATAATAATAACAACCATTAAAATACACACAATATGGAATAAATAGAATTACAGAAAACTACATAATTGTGATTCTATGAATTAATAAAATTAACTTGATTTAGTTGCACGTGTAATGAATATGATTAAACACCAGTATCGAGATGAATATGTCACTTGTGATTGAAGTCCATTTATAATGAAAACTTTTTTTTTTAGTTTGATATCCACTCACCTGGCGTACGGATACATTCTTGCCGATTATAATCAAATGTTGAGCCACTGGTGCACTCAAAACGTTCCACTTTATTTGAATGACACTTATAATAGGATGTACAATGGCTTCCAGGTACTGCATAGAACATACCATCCTGACCAATACATGTTATGAAAATATCCTCGCCTTTGGCTGTTCTTGCATAATGGCAGCATGCTGAAACAGTCGTAACAAATTAATTCATCATTATTCGAACCGTAAACTAAAATGATTTTTAATTGGTCCGGATCTAGTTAATTGAATTTATTGAGAGTATACACGTTTTTATTTAGCATCAGGAAACTCAATTTTCATTAAAATGAATTTGACTCCATATGGTGTTGCTATTCGTTAAATTCTAAACGTTTCAAAAGATAATAAGTCCTGGGGGTCAATTATTTGTTTAGTAAAACTGACTTCATATTAACGATGAAAACGTGGATGGACTTAGTGATTTAAGAGAAAACTTTTAGTCAGTACTGTTTAATAATACGTGATGCCAACAGATTATTCCTATACGTTTTTACAGCCGATTCTATTGTTTTTATTTTGTATGCACAAAACTTTTAATTCCTATGGATTTGCTATTGTTAAACGCCACAAGCAATTTAAATGAAAATAGAAAAATCATAGATACTATTGATCAATCATATTTCATTTGATAGAAATGTTAAAGAAGTTCATTCAAGAATATTTAATTCATAAATACGATTCTTTGAAGTCTTACTGGACTCAAATTATGTATACTTTCGCTTTTATTTTATTTAAAAGGTAACAAAATTTGATACGTTAAATATTTGCTAATAAATAAATTGCAATTGCTAAACACTCACGTGAAACATAATAAACACTCAATTATTGAGCATAAAATACTTGATGAATTGACGGATACGGATCCAATATCTTTGTTGGTATTCAAGTTTATGTGTTATTTGTTTTATAAATCTTTTGTGTTCTGTTTGCTTTTATTTCAATTTAAAATAATTTCACGTGTATTACATATAATTCATAGTTAAGTTTACAATTGATTTCTTTTTGGTGTTGAATACATCAAGTTGACTAATTGCTGGGGGTCTTTTAATGTTATATGTATACCAACGGTTACACGTTTTTTTTTAATTTTTTTTTTTTTTCGTTTTAAAAAAGAAAGGGAGTCAAGGAAAATTTGTTTTGTTTTGGTTTTTGTTTTTGTGAAACCAATCTCTTCGTAGTTTTGTAATTAAAATTTTGAATAAACTGGTTTAGTTTGATTTAAAACTCAATTCAATTGATTGGTATTGGATATTTAAGTGAAATTTTTTAAATGTGAAATTATTAACGTTTAGGATCCGTTTACGGTATTATTCCATATTATTTTTAAAATCCGTAATTGATTTAGCATCCTGTTTAGCAATAGAAACAAGAAATTGTTGTATAGTTTCGGTATTTTAGTTTTTTTTTTTTTTTAACTTTCTGAGTTATTTGAATTTGGATACCAAAGTTGATTGACATAGTTGTTTTACAAAACTATTAGCATAAAATGTACCCAAGAGATGAGAATAAAAAAAAAGAAATATAATTTTAAATTAAAATACGACCGAAGAGTGAATGTCATGCGGTGTTTGTATTTGGTCTCGTGAGTATCTTATTGTATTCATCTTCACGGTTCTTATATAAATTTCATCAGTTAGAAACCCGGACTATTTGTCATTCTCATCAATACCGATTAAATTGAATGGATGGCGCTGATTATTTATAGTCATATTCGTATTTCTGTTATTTTTGTTTTTTTTTTTTTTTTTATTTTTGGTTCCATAATTTAATATTTGCTATATAATATTTGAATATTATTTATAAACTAATTATGAGTAAGTGTTTTGTGGGTACGTCTTAAACGGTTTTAATATTATCACGGAAACCATCGTCAATATCATATCATCCGGTATATTAAAATTGATATGAAATTCAAGTGAAATAGGAAATTTACTAATCTGAATATTGATTTTAATGTGAATTTTGTTTTTGCACTTGTTGTCAGGTGAGTTTTCAATCATGAACACTAAATGATGAATGAGATGGGACCGATTTAACCCTGGCCTTCGTTATTAAAATAAACGAATCATAAATTAATTTCGTAGATAAGTGAGTGAGAAAATAAATAAACTGAAGATAATAATAAACAATTTAATCCGTTGCATTTCAGTTGAATAGACAAAATTGAATAGTGTGACTGATGTTGTTTTGTATCGCACAGCATCTAGAGAAACTGTCGACTTGATGATCAATGAATATCAATTAGAATATTAATTTACGTATTTTCGTCTAGCCAAATGGACTAACCACTTACAAATAAATAATTAGTAGTTCTCATTCAATATTATATTTAACTGTATTTTATCTTAAACATTATGACGTCTCTAACGTTATCTATTTAACCAAATGATACATCGTTTATTTGAGAAAAAAAAAAAACTAAATGAATACTTAATTAATTAATACTTCAGGTATAAAGATCAACAGTATAATTGTTTTTCCATTTGTTTAATGTCTTCATGGATTGTGAATTTTTCAAATTTCTGGTGTTAAAATAAATCGGTTTAAACAAAGGTGAATCATTGACGATTGATTAAAAGAGTTTTGTTAACATTCTTCATTGTTTTTGATTTTTGTTTAGTAGTTTCTTGCTGTTGTTCATTCAACACGATGATTTCTGTTCCTTTGATGGTGACCATATCTAACAGATAGAGACAAATCACTATGTAAACGTTTCATTACGAATATATCACATTCACGTAGATACAGTAAACACAACCTATGTATAACTAGTTAACTAACATTTGTTTTAATTGTCATGTCCGGGATAAATTCATTTAAATGTACGAAATTATACATGAAGATTGGGTTAAAGTGGAGGACATAAATATAGTCTCCGGTTATTTGATTCCTACCAAATTGCAGATTGAATGAATATAGTGAAAGAGAAAAGAAGATGAAAACAGAAAAATAAAACATTTTTGAGAATTTTATTATAGAGAGTCTGTGGGACACACTCTACGATTGAATGAACTTGTGTACATATGAAAAGGCTAATTTAAATGTAAATTTTCGCATAGCTGAAATATCATAGTCAGAATATGGTAACCCAATGTGTTAGTATACCATATTATTATGTTGCTATCAATGAACCATTCATATGAACTTTATGTAAAATGGTTAAAAATTGGCTATGAATACGAAGGCATCCAGTGATTACGGTTTTCTTACAATCAAGATAAATTCCTGTATCCATACGAAACAACTCAATCTCGTACATTTTCATTCGGATTATTCTCAATTCCAATTGTTGGAAAACTAACTGTATGGTTTTTATCTAGAATCTCCATGCAATGTAAGTAAATAGCATTCAAAATAAATGACCAAAGTATGGAATAAAAAAAAAAATAAAATTGAAAATCACTTGAACTCAATACGAATTAAACTTTTGCCAATAAAATTACAATGGAATTGTCTTAAAAACAATTTTCATTTAATTTTCTTGTTAAATCAGAAGTCTTTTGAAACCACCAACTTCATCAACAACAATGATATATGAAATGTATTTTCCTTATTTTCAATTTTATTGTTTCTACCACTATTTTTGTATGAAATAGAAATCAATATTTAAGGACTTGGCCTTTGGCCCATCCTTTGCTATTTATGATAACACAATAACGAGACATTGATTTTAATGGTTTTCGTTATTAAAAAGTAATTGAATAACTAAAGATAGTGAAACAATGTCAACTCAACTGATTTAATTTTTATAATGGTATATGGTACCGGTACTAGATATGATAAAGTGCCAGTGAAACGACATGGTAACCATTTAAAATTAATACATAAATTAAATGTTTGTTTATACTTTTCCGTTACCAGAATGTGCCTATCAATACAGTTTGAATTTTGTTTTTAAGGAAAGAAAATTTTATGTATAAAATAGTGAGGTAAAAGCATAATAAATTCATTGAAGTGGAAGGTCAGTTATGAGCCATTAAAAGTATTCAATCAATGTTTTATAAATTTTTGTTTCTATAGGTATCAGGTAAATTTCTACCGAAAATAAAATGTTTGTAAAGTGACATTCTGATAATTTAGTTAGATATTTTCACAGACTTTTATTTTGACTATGTCGATGACTTTTCGTTATATGTACTTAACTATAGTTGCAATTTATAAAGTGTGCTAGACCACATTTTTTTCTGTTAACTTACTCATTCTAATAATAACAAAATATCAACGAATATTTTCTCATAAAATTTCGACTTATAACAAAAATCAAAATTGTTCATTTGACTGTCACCTAAATGAACGATGTGATAAGGTAATCAGTGAACGATGTTAAACATGAATGAATATGACATGGTAAACTACCAGAAATTTTTACAGAAACATTTTTGAATATTTTCATTCATATTTACATTAGCATCAAAAGTTTGTTATGTTGCTTATACATGTTGTATTCATTTAAGTGGGTGACGAGGGGTTGCATCCTCCAGAAATGAAAAAATAAAAACAGAAAAAATTACTCATAGGTGAAGATGCTAAAAACATAATCATTATCCATGTTACATTTCCTACTTTACCAAATGCTAAATAAAAAAAATAAAAACGAAATATAAGGTAATATTGAAACAACGAAAAAGAGATGTCACTTAATTTAAAATGCCACACACAAAATGATTTTTAAGTCAAATATCAACACACCAGGAACGAGAAAATGTTTTTTTTTCTTAAAGAGAAAAAAAAATAAAACAAAATTCAAGACAGCCAACGTTCTCATCAGAAGATTTAATATTATTAAATAAAGAAATTTGAGAGCAGATAACAAATCATTAACAATAATGTTTTCTAGCATATCCGCTTTGTATATTCGCCAATGTTCATTCATAATAAAAATAAACATACGAACAACAGAAGATTGTGCCTTTACTTATTTTATTCATCCGCTATATGAATCTTCGTTTCTTTATTTTTTTTGCTTGATTCCTTATTTTGACTTGATTATTTTGTTTCATTTTATCTATACTGATTTTATTCTATTCTGTTCAATCGAATTCGTCTTTTTAGTTATTTATTTATAATTTGCTTTAATTAATTCATATTGGGAAGAATCTTATTATTTTTTTTATTTGTCTTGAAACAGTTTAAAATAAATTAAGTATTTTGAACTAAGACAAGAGGGGAATTGAAATAGAATATAACTAATAAAAAAGTTTAGGAGTATTATATTTTGTGTTTTATTTAGAAAAAAACATGAATAGAATATCAATATCATGGCGCGATATTGAATTATATTTTTTATAATGGGAATTGTATGTTAGGATTTGTATTCACAATAGATTTGTATCTTAACAACATTTCATTAGTATCATTGGCACGAGTACCACGATGGATAGCGGATCTAATCATGTTGTTAAAATTATTCGTTCACCTGATCATAGATTTATCATTTTAGCTAATTAATTGGAAATATATTTTATTTTTTCATTCTCATTTTCTGTGTTTCATTTTCGTTAGATTCGGTTGTTAATGATACAAATGATTAACGTTTTGTCTTAAATAACCAATACGGTATTATCAGATACGATAGTCAGGTATTTTAAATTACATGAACATTTAACTTTATTTATCTCATCACCGTCAATTTATATTGATAATAAAACAGACACGAGACCTATGTATAGATTGTTGTTTGAAGTTTTAGAGTATTGGGTTAGGAAACGATTATTAAATTTCATTTACCTATGGCAAGGACGGTCATTGCTGTTTTCGTTAATAAACTCTGTATATAAACTGGATGATTTGCAAAATATGCCATTGCGGTTTCAGTTCTCTATATAAATTTTATTATAAAAACTTGAGACACGGATAACTTTATTTATAGATTGATTGTTAAAATGTGGGAACCACAATGAAATACAAGAAAACAAATTTATTAATGAAATTTTCTTAACGGATTTTTCTTTTTATTCAACACGTGTGACATGAAGAACTGTAAATACTTTAACTTAAACACTTATTAAAACCATTGAAGAATTTTCCATCATTTAAATTAATTATTTTCTTTTTCTTATTTGAAAAGTTTTCACAAGATGCTTATAGTTCAGGTAGGTACACTTCCATAAAATTCCACAAGATTCATCATTCATAATATTCTTTTCATTTTTAACTATGACTCTTTGCGTATAGAAAATTTCATAAGTCAAACAATTGCATCTTAATTTTATAGTTCAACAGAATAGCACTTTGACTTAATTATCTTATAACTAAATTAAATTCAAGTATATTGTTATCCACACAAAATTAAACTCAATTTTGCCACATAAATAAAAAAATGTTGTTAGATACCACAAAGAAAATACGAAAACTATTTTAACATTATCTGATTTTAAGATTCACACAAACAATAAAGAACTTTCTTTTCGTTTTCTATCAAATATTTCTGGTTTTATTTTTTTCTCTATCTTTCGATTCGAGAATAATGGAAAATTCTATTTATTTTGATTCAACATTTTCTTTCCGGGTATGAAATGTTATGATTATTTTCATGAAAATTACTAAAGAAAAGCGAAATGAATAACACAACACAGAGAAAAACTATAAAAAGATCAAATAAAAAAATAAATGTATAGAACTAAAAACTACTTTTACGATCAACTTAAACGATTGACTTCAAATAAAACGTTTCGATTCGAATACTTATTATGGAATGAATGACTTGAACATATGTAACATGGGTTTTTATAACAAAAATACTATTGACAATCCATAGAAAATAAGTTTTAGTTGCAGACAAGTAATGGTTTTTGTAGTATTGTGTGTTTCTGTTAACATTTGTTTAACACATAAATGGTTAGTTTACTTTTTTGTTATTGTTGTTGTTGGTGGTCACACCGCATACAATCAACCAAATTGATATGAAACCAGCTTCACCATATTCAATAAAATCGATATATAAACGCGTTTTAATTTTAACCACATCAATAAATTATTGATACACGAATATTCAACGGTGATTCATTTAAGTATCATACAGCATCTGACAAACAGTTCGTCTCAACGAAGAAATTCTTATTTCACCTGCAACTACTGTAGACTCTAAAGCTAAAAGCTCACATCCGATGAAACGGAATTATCCAACAGTTTATCTATATTGTCTCGATACACTCAGTGTTTACAGAACGTTTATCCATTGTTTAAATAAATCGAAAATAATGTACTACGAAGTATTTTATCCTCTAATTGTATTATATAGTTTAATGGACTTATGCTTTCGATGCATTTTCTTTTGTTGTTTTGCATGTGAACTGCAATGTGACTTTTTGTTTTGTTCATATGTTATCATAACATGTTTTCTTATTATTACATTTCTTTTTATTTTGTTCGTTGGTTGTTGTTGATATACATAGATAATTCAATGTTACATGGAATCCATTTATGAAATCTATAAAAATCTAGAAATTGAAAATACGTGGAAAAATATATTAAGAAATATCCGGCTTCAATACTTACGTCTTATACCATTTCGCTTCAGTTGGTAATTGGGATTCATATGATAATTTCGTTATATATTTTTTTTCACTTTAAGTTTTAAATTTAAATCTGAAACAGCTTAATATTGTGATGAGACCTCATACGTAAGTAAATATTATAAGCATTTATGAAATGATTTATGAAAAACTACTGAATAAAATTGTATGCTTTTCTTGATGCCATTGCCATAAAAGAATAACGTATTTTGTTTTTTATTTCTAGAATCATATCAAATATTGAGGTACAATTTAATGTATTTATTGTACGATTTATTTATAATATTTACTTGGTTTCTGTTGTTGTTATTTTTTTTTTTATATCTGACCAAATAAAAGAATTTCATTTGACATGTTTACCGTGTAAAAAATTGAATAAAGGTAGCAAAAAACATATTAATACGAATCAATTTTCATATAAACGAATTGATGATGAATTTGATTTTATTGGTGAAATGTATTGAGGGCATAATATTCAATTGAATTTAATAATCATTGGAATGTCCAACAACAACAAAATCCAATCATCATGTGTGTAATGACATGAAATTATAATAATCACTGTACAGTAGTTTGGTATTTATCTCTCGGTATCCCCCCAAACGAAAACAGGAAAGAATTGTATCGGTGTAAAATTGAATATTGGTCATACAATTTATACAGAGGTAATCATTATGTGGTCTCTCTATGAATTTATTTGTAAATTATCGAGACAAGTATCATAACAAAATTCATAAAAACAAAACCAAAATTAACGTGTAATGTTGTACAGTTCTATGGGGATTTCAAAACCACTGAAAATTATTTACTTAACTGCAAATTCAAAACAAAAAAGAAATAATATTTTGATAGTTTTATTAACACCCAAATGTTGATGACCACACCGAAGGCGGATTATTTGGGTTCTTCCACCGGACAAAGTTATCATCTCCATATACCTGGTGACGAAGTATTCAATATATTTTACATATAACTGACGGTACAAAATGAATGTTATTACGTAAATTCAGGTGATATTCTATGGCGTAAATTGAATTTAATGACTTGCAGTGTACTTAAATTGTATTTTGTTGGATATATGACCATACCATCTAAATGGTGGATATCATCAAAGTAATTAACACAATGGTTAAACGTAAAACCGCGATTGCCTACAACATTTCGTGACCGTGCAGATAATCAAGAGATGTAATATTTGTTTACTCATCATTCACTAATCGAAATTTAATGAATGGATTTTCGATCCTAATATACATACATTCTATTTCTACATTATTTTTTTATTCATTTTGTTCTATATAAACCTGGTGAAGACACATATTCGCATTCATCACCATCAAAATGATTAGGTGTTGAACACATCATCGAGCACACCAATTATTTACCACCATTCATTCTATTACCGTTCAGTTGTCCGTGTTATGGACGTGAATTCCCCCTCACATCAACAAAAAAATTCAGTATTCATCATTGGATTGCAGAAAGGAAAACCTGTAAGATAAGAGACCAATTGAGGATGAGATGAATACAATGAATTCAGATGAAGAGAAAACACAGAAAAAAAAATTTGTTGAAGTAATTCCAATGAAATTCACTGGTGGATTTTCCAAAACAGAAGAATAAAAGCTTTAGCGCTGGTTTACAATCAACATTCAGAGATTCTACTTTGGATCGTCCGGTAATAACGCAATTTACTGAATGGCCACCCCAAAATCTTATAAGAACAGCCAAACGAAACAAACAAAACGGGAAATAACAACCAAAAACGAAGAAAGAAGTATACAGGAAAATGACTCGAACTTTAACAGAAGAAGGAAGAAAAAAAATAAAGAAGATCGCTTAAATGTCTATAAAGAAGAAGAATAATCTATTAAGACAAGTTTGTTTATCTCCTTATAATGTTTGTATTTTTACCCAAATTAATTTCACTCTGTTTACATTTTAATTTTTTTTTTTTTGCTCATCTGTTGTGTGCTGTTGAATCAATGTTCTTACGTTTCTATTCATTCACCTTCCAATCATCTTCATTATTTTTGCGTCTCAGGCCCGTTCAATTCAATCAAAGAATTAGTTAAACTGGGAAAGAAAAAAAAAAATTAATACGAAATCTTAAATTGGATTTGTTTTCAATACTTTATTGGCATTAAAAGCAAACAAATTAAATATTGTTATGTTCATAAAACGCGAAATATTATTTTCAATTAATTTGCATATCGTTATTATTTTGAAAATACCCAAAACAAAAATGATTATTGACTGATTCTGTTGAATTTTTTAGAGATTGTGATAATATCAGAGTTTTTTTTATGACCCGAGAGGTGATGGTTATGTGAACTGACTAATTTATGATATGAGAATCAATTCCACCTGAATCATAATTGATATTACAACCAAACGAGAGAAAATAAAAACATTAAAATTTGGTGTTTAAATAATTTGATTTGTATAGGTCATAATTATACAAATCATAATTAATATCGGTTGAGAGATGATGTTTGCAGGTGGTTTTATGGATTTGAATCACAAGAACGGATATCATTTTATTTGATGTTAGTTGTTCTGTGTGTTGTTGTTGTTTTTTATTAAGGTTCACCATCCACCAATTCAAAGTTAAATTAGTCCATTTATTATAATTTGAAATGTGATAAATTAATTCAAATAACAACAACAGGTAGTTAAAATTGACATATTTTTTATGGTTATTAATATTCGATAACTGAGGAAAAAAAAAGCGTTAAACAACCGTGTGATTCAGGTAGAGGAGATTCATAAAATACCGATTAAAGTGGTACCACAGGTTGAATGAATATTGTTGGTTTGTTTCGTTACCAGTTGTGACTGGGGGGGAGAATAAATCTGGATATAGTAAGAAAGATGTGGGCTCCAAGTTGTCTGTAGTTAGTAAGTTAAGATTATTCGCTGATTTTATCGTTTTTCGTGTTATTTTCATTTAGATATATAAATTAAATTAACGACTTTTGGGATACCATTCTGTGTGTTACAGCAAAATATTCCGGATTTTATTATGGAGATGATTCTTTTATTTAGAGTTCCCTAAATAAAAACCCCAAGATCATTTAGTCAATACGAATGTCTTGAAGAACATTTCAATGTATTTTTTTAGCCGTTTTACCCCGTTAAAATGTTCAAGTATCGTTCAAGTTCATCATTTGAAATCAAAAAACGGTGAAAATTATAAACTTTGTCTTTTTAGTTTTAATAAAACATCAGTTTACAGTGAATGATTAATCATTTTATTACGAATAGAAACTCAATCAAAAAGTCTTTTTCGTTATACCAAAAATTTTAAACATTGACGATAGAGAAAATGTTCTTGTTCTACTTTTAAAGATAAATGAGAAAATATAACGGAGTGAAAATCATATGGAAAATTTTATAATAAAATTTTCTGGTTATTCAAGATTTTCTCAAACTTTGGGGCTTCTTGTTTTATTTCCATCATTTTCATGAGTGATTTTAACCATAAATGAATAGAATGGGAGTACCAAAATTAAAAAATAAGAAAACCGAAGTACATCTAAAATGTTGAATAATTAAAATAATTCATTGTTATTGCATATGACGAGAGAAATTTTGTATTTTACTTGAAAAGTAGATATTTCCCCATTATTATAATCTGCCATTATCAGACTATGTGGATTTAACTGTGTATGATTTAAATTTTATACCAATTCACAACGTTTTTGCTCGTCATTTAAAAATATTTTCGGTGATTTTTCCAATTAACTTTCTCTACTTGCAATATTGCATATCCAATTTAACAGCCGTTCTGTGAATTAAAATACAGATTTCTGATTTAACCAAATGTAAAATAGAAAAACCCCAATAGAATCTCTGTTTCAAAGGCATTAAAATATCCCTGGGAACGAATAAGATAAATTTATAGTGAATTTTGAGGTGCCGGCAGATACACAACACATTGCATTGATGTTTATGGCGATAAAATATGTGTAATGGGTACATCATATCACAAGGAAATTCGAATACATTATCCTGTACTGTCTACTGAATCCATATCTAGTGAATATGTGATTTCTTTTATTTTGGTTAGGTGGAAAACAGTCAATGTTTGTTACAACTAGCAATCACGATGTACATAATTTCTTTCATTTTGTGTCGTTGTATTTTCACTAAAAAAAAAAATATGCAAAAATAAAGCAGTTAGAACCATAAGCTCTATGTACACATCGCTCTATAATTTTCCCATATAATTTCAGTGATATTTCCTTGTACACCATAGAGTACCTCTATTCTTCTTCGCTTTTTGCTATTTCATTTGATTCAACACAAAAAAAAAAATGGCATAAATGGAATTATAGTTGAAATCCGGACGGTAAAACAGACTCTGTTGACGCGATATGAGGCAAAAGGGAAAACCCATATATGGCACATATAAATGTCACAACGAAAATAAAATGATAACGTTTTGTTGATAACAACCAGGGAATAATGAGGAACCAACACAACAAAAAAAAATTGAGAGAAGTGGAAAGAACTAACAACAGCTAAGGGGATGGGTAACGTTAAAGCTGTAAAAACGAATGAAATTGTAGTACTATGCAGAGACGGGTAGAATAAAATGAAAATAATAAGCAAATGCATAAAGAGTGCTGGCATATGAGTATTAAGAAATAAGGGAAAGTGGAAGAATAGAAAACACATACCGTTGGAATGCAAAAAAAGGAAAGGAAAGCTTATTACACCATAGAAAAACGTTTTATAATATAAAAATAGAAATGCGTTTGTTCGTTTTTTTATTTGACTTTTCCTATGCATACAAATAGGTCATAATGAAACCATAAAACCATTTTATGCTGAGCCTAATCATGAAACTCATAGTAACTTGGTGCTCATAAGACATTTGATGGAATGTTACACCAGTGTGTATTCGGTACTCAGTTGACGACAATATTTATGCTTATCCTTCTTCATCTTGGCAATGGAAAGAATACATACATTCGTTTTTGTCTTTGATGGAATTGGTGGGTGTTTACTTGGGTATTTTGCGCCCATTCGAATTATATTGAGAATGGTCGACTCCACTTATGGTCAAGAACTTTACGTTACGAATGACGAAATATAAGGTCAATGGAGTATTTGCACCGAAAACATATTAATGTTGGTAGCCAAATAAATTCAACTTGATCTGGTTCCCCTTTAAATTTATTTCATTTGACTGGACATACAGAGGAATGGTAAAATGTAAAAGGAATCGTTTAACAATAATTCTCATCTCAATTTACCCCCGATTATTGTAGTGTAGAACGATATAGTTCAATGTATCTTAATACGGGAATACAGACACGGACATAACCACAAAATTGTATTTTTATTTCCATCTGTATGGTACTGGCACGAAACCGTCAACTGGATAATGTTTTCCTTTCTTTTGCCATCATCATTTTCATTTTTTTTTCCTTGTTAGTTATTTGCTCTATTCTATTCGCCCGGCATTATTACCTGACCAATTCTAATTATTATTTTTTTGTTTCCCTTGTAGTTGATGCTCACTCTTTCGGGTTCCTTTGATGGGTGTTCACTACCAAAACTGAGAATTATGATCAATCAACAGAATAACAAAAATCCAATGAGATAGTAATTTCATACCATTACCACAATACCAACTGCAACTCAAACGAAATACTCGTAATATAAAAAAAAAAAACTTGAGGAAAATGAAACAAAAAAATATGTTTTTCATCATTTGTGGTTTATTCATGTCTGAATTGTAATTTTCCATATTTCAACAGACCGAAAAGGAAATGCTTTGTATTCATATTGAATCTGATGATAGGTTTTTTTCAGTTTGTTGCCGCCACAATCACAAATTATTCGTTTGCAGCTGTGGAAAAAAATGTACCAATTTTAATCAATACTTAATCTATTTTCATTACACTGAAATTGAATAATTAATTTTATTGGTATATCAATACCATAGAATTAAATCGATTTCGTTGGTTTATTTTCCCAATTGAAATTAATAAAACATGATTGATTTTCTTTTTGTAACAATACTTGGTGTTTTTTTTTTTATTTAAGTGTACATAGTTCTTAAAAGATTTTATAATTTTCTTATAATTTCTTCAATTGATTTTTATCTAAATAAGTTTTATTCATTCAATTAATACACAACTTGTTAATTCTATTAATCTCATTTTAGTTTTTTAGTGTGTCTGTGTGTGAATATTCCAAAGAGAGAGAGTGAGAGATAGTATAGATGATAAGGGATAAAAGAATTTTATTTTTATTGGGTGTTATATCATAGACTATGAGGATTGATAAATTAAATGGCACGTAAATACCATTGTCATTTACAATTTAATTAAATTTAGTGCATATAAAAAACAAATTCAACAATGAGTGTTTTGTTCATTATGGGGTGATGGTGTATTTGGGGAAATTGTATTTGTAGAGTTAGAGAAATGTGTAATACCGTTAACAATGTTATATGGTACATTTGACTGGAGATTATTAATTCTAATGTGAAATTCATTTTTCCGGATGTTGAATTTTCTCATTACCGATTTTCATGGTTAGATGGATGACAGTATAACACCAAATGCACAATACATTATATAGATATAATATCATATTAACTCTAATAGATGATAAAATATAAACTCTCTACTAATCAACCACATACCATTGGTCCAATAAATGGTTTTCACTTGCTACTAAAACACTCTTTATAGTTCCTCTACTACTTCTGTTTTTTTTTTCCGACTAACTCTTCACAATTATATGGTTCTGTAGTTTCAAACAGTCTCTTGTGTAACAAACATAGAGAAAAATAATGAATAAACTGGTCAATGTTCTATGGCCAATGGTATACTCTAATTAACCAACGTCAGGCATTAATTTTATTTCATTACCATTTTATTTTCATTCTATTATTCTTGTTTAACTGACTAAAATGAAACTGAACCAAATGATATTTCAAATGCGTAATCATATTGAATATGTAAAAGCATAAGGATTCAGTCAAATGTGTAGTGTAATCCTCTGATGCCATATAAAGTAACAGTGAAATAACGTTATACTGAGAATAATCGGTTTTTATTATACAACATTTTACTATTAGTAACAAATTAAGAGGTATGATAATATCAAAGTCAATTATATAAATGCAATAAAATCCATTGAATATGCAATATGGTTAAAACGATTATATAATTTTATTGTCAATCGGTATTGTTTTAACAATTCAAGGGAATACTATATTGTGTATGTGATCCAAATCTAATTGGTTGGAAGTTAGAGAATTCATTTATATTCTATATTTTTATTGAGTTCTTTCTTTTTTTTTTGTGGGGAGGATTGATATGATAGTTAACGAAATCGTCAATGAATTTGATCCTAATTTATGAAAATCCATTTGAATGTTTGCCAAAAAGTACGTTACCAAACTCATGAATAGATAGAAAAGACGAATTATTCGAAGGTAGAAAATTGGATTAATTCAATGGAAATGAGGCAAAATGTTCATAGAGGTATTTATTGATACTTAAACAACTTACTTGAGATCTATCATTAATTATGCTCATCAAGAGAATCATTTGAGAGATAGGGAATGTAGAGGTGGCATGTGTTAATTGTGTACCATTGTTCCAGTCAAATGATATAAAATATATGTGCGGTAGATGTAATAAATGCCATCACCCAACCATTTAGTCTTAATTAATCTCCTTCGGACGATATAATCATCGATCATATTGCCACCAAATGGAAGGGGCGGTATACCATTCAATAAAAAATGAGTATGAAATTGGTATTCTAACTAATGAATTGGAATTAAATCAAGAGTGATTAATTGGAATTACATAATTTGAGGTGTGTAAAATTCAAAAAATAGAAAAAGAAAATTTTCATCAATTTTAAACATGGGAAATTAAGTTATTAATGTGTTACTGCTATTCAACATTATGATTTTATGTTGTGTGTATTGGATAGGGGATGGGGATGGTGGTAAACACTCCTTCTGTGTGTAATGATGAATTATAATTCAGTATGAGTAATTCATTTTAAAATATACACATTATCTGGTTTATTTGAATGTAATTAATGCTACATTTTCATTTGATATTTCCTATTACTAAAATTATGTAATTCTTATGTATAATGTAATTCGTATATGAGATATTAAAATATATGTATTTTATTTAAATTTTTTAAATTTATTATTTCATTTCATATTGATTTATTTGATCTACCATTTAATAAGTTTTTCATTTTATGATTTTATGTGTGTGTTTTTGTGTTGTTTAGTATTTAGCTAGTTAGTTATTAGAGTTATTAGAGTTACAATAAATTAATGGAAGATAACATGTCTCATATTAAACAGTATTAGCGAGAATGAGGGATGATTGGGTGGTACTATTTTGAAACGATTCATAGTGACTAATCGAGTTTTATTTGAGCTGTTCATATTTGTTAAAAGGATTTTCTATCAGTGGAGCTGATTTTTTGAATTAATAACGATTATTTCTTCTTGTTTTCCCATGTGTTAGATAAAATGTTATTATATAAATTGTGTATTTGATTTTCGGTTCATGTTTTTGTTGTGTAATGTTTTTCATCAAACATATTGATTCATTATTTTATATTTGATTTGTTAAAATAAAACCAAAAAAAAAAACAGTTAAACGGATATAAAGTGTTGTAACGATTTAATTAGATATAATTCTGTGTGACATGAAAATCTGTTAATATTTTTTATTTGAGCATAACATTCTTTTATATTTTTATGTTATTTGATTTAAAGAGGATTATAAAATGTGCAAATTGTTAAAAATATTAAAGTGCTTGATGTATGCTAAACATGTTTCAATGGTCACGATACAATAAGGATCGTGTAACGGAATAATGGACAACATTTGATTGTAATAACTAGAAAATAACAATTGAAAATCAACGGATTAATACTTTTATTCGTTCATTTTTATTGTGAATTTTTATGGTTTTTGTGTGCTGTTAGTACTACTAATTGTAGACGTAATTAAGTTAATTTAAATTCATTTTATTTAGAAATTTACAATGTTTTTTTTTTTATGTATTTTAGCAACTGTAATGTATTTTTATTTTTGATGTTATTCGTTAATAACCCCATTAGTTGATAATACATTTAATATTGTGGTTTATTCATTGCTATTACTGTCAGTATAATTCTCTATAAATGTTCATTTGTTTTATTTAGTATAAGTTAGTTGTGTTCATATTAAATTTTTTATTTAATTCGTTGCATTAATTGAAACTTGTGTGTATTTTAGCATTTTGGTTTTGTTGTTGTTGTTGCAAAATATAAAATGTAAATGAGGAAGGATGGATTAAAAATTGATTAAACATTTTGTTTGTTTAGTAATTCATTATCATTTTTTTCTTTTTTAACTTTATGTTACACTTTGAATTTGACATTATCTAATTAAATACTATAAAATCACTTAATTTACATTCATTGTAATTTTTCTTTTCATTTTTTTGTTTGTTAATTATTATAATTTTATTCATTAATTTCATTTATTCACGTTAAAGTCTATGTAATTATATTTAAATTGTTTTACTTAATAAATTCATTGAATTACGTTTTTATCAATTTGACTACAATTCATTTTGTGTATTAACTTTACAATATTATAAAATATGGAACGGTGTGTTTATGAACATAAATGTTTATGTTTTAAAATGTTTCTTTTTTATTAATTGTGGTTGATGAGACACAACATCAATAATGTGATTCTTAAACATGAAATTATAAAATGAACAATTATTCTTATTTAGTCTAAGATCCATTTGGACAATTTGAAAGGTGCACAGGAATTAATTGTTGATAATTTAGTGTATTCCAAAACTCGTTGTGCAGAGATATTTCAACGTTTACGTATTTCATTCGTTCATTAGCTGTAACTCTTTTTAATTTCCGTTTAACGTTATCCATTGTATTTAATTAAAATTTAAAAATACTTAATGGAGTTACATTCAATTTAATTGATCTAGGGACTTAATTTTAATTCAATCATGATGATATAAACAAATGAATAAATATTTTTTTGGTTTCTTTGATCGAATGTATCCTTTTTGTAAAAATAAAATTCTGTTTTTATCATTAATTGTAATGGATTCAGTCATCCAATGTTAATCATTAACCGAGTTAAATATTCATCTCTTTTATGTTGATTTCTCTCTTTAAATATTGATAACATTTCAGTAATCACTTTTCATTTTTTATTATTTTTTTTTCGTTATTTCATTCATTTTATCTAAAAATATTTAATTTATCTTTCCCACTTTACGTTTATACAATTATGGTGTGAGATTTAAGTATCAGTGTTGCGTATTTTATAAATTTAATTAATTCCATTAATTATTAAACATATGAAATTTAAATGGGGATAGGTCGTTTAATACTAATTTTATTCTTGTTAACATTTATGTAAAATATACATTGAATTCCATATTTCATCTTATACACATTTAACTGAAATATTTTCATTAATCATTTATACACTTTATTAGAGTGGAATGTTTTATCATTTATTTTTTGTTTTTTTTTGTTTTAATTTTAAAATGTGCTATTACCTTTTTATCTATAAATTTAATTCTTCTTCATTTTTTTTGTTAATTCACTACATCAGTTTTACATTTTAATTCATTTTTATTTTTTTATTTAATTTAATTTAATTCTAGTTAAGTGGATATACAAACTGTATAATTAAATGTATACAATTACAAAACTGTCTATAATAAAAAATGTTCAGTGTTTTGTTTTTTTTATAATTCTATAATATAAAACTCTCAAAAAGGAACATATTTTTGCCACATATTTAAAAATTGTTATATCTCATGAATTATATTTTATCATAGTAAAAGTTGAAATAATTTAACTCTCTCATTTAGCTGTGTATTTTACTCGAATTGTATATTATCAACTTTGGTTATAAATATTTCTCTGTTTAAGATGGGATCTTACCATTGAGATTTCCATTATATTCTCATATTTTCCTTTTGTAATTGCCAGTCGAATAAAGCTGAATGAGAGAACGAGACTAAAGTCAACGATGTCAGAGATGATTAATAATTGCATAGTTTATCGTCTTACTAATTGCTTGAAATTGTAATAAATTTCATAATACTTTTCCCTATTCAGTTTTATAAATTTCCCATTCACTCATACTCTAGAGTTTTCATCGTTTTGTTTTTTTTTTTATTTCTTATTATCTCACTGTCGTATTCTCGTCCTCAGATTGCCATAATAGCAGAGCATAAAGAAACGCAACAGAACAATTTTTCTCTATGGAAAATTTTCATTTGGTAATTTTGTCAGTATTTTATTGTATTTACTACATGAGTAACACAAATCTGTATTACAATAATAAATATTACATTGGGATACTACTTTTCGCTTTTTTTTTCTGCTCATACCTTGTAAGGATATACCATCGTTTATGCGTCTTCTTTATTATCAATTTTATTTTTATTCTTGTTGTTGTTATCGTGACGAAAAAATAAAAGAAAAGTGTACAGTAAAATAACATTTTCATTTGAATGAAAAGTACACTTCCATATAAAATACACATACAACGTAAAAGATAAATAAAGGACCCATGTTACTAATTTTATCCGTTTGCCAATTAGGAAGTTTTAAAACCTCCACCATTCTCATACTTAATCATTTTGTTTTAAATATTCCATTGGTATTTTCCTATTCGAAACAAAAACCATTTTAAGTTCCAAACAAAATGTATAATTTTATTGATAATTTTCATCATGAATTTAGATAATTTATTATTCTGATTTTCATGGAACAAACATCTTTCATATTCATTTTATGGGAAATGGTAAAGACAAACATCAACCAAAAGATGTACACAACAGCCAAAGAATAAAAAAATATAAATATGAAGAAAGTAGTAAAAGAGCATCTTCATTGGTATTTTATGTAATGTTTCGTACATTCATTCCATTTTTATTTTCACATTGTTTTACATCATCAGGAATATATTCCTCTTGGCTATGTGGTACCACTTATTGTTTAATTTTAAGATGGTTCCGTGTTATCAATTGAATAAAATTTACCATTTACTCTCTCTCTTTATCTCTGTGTGTTACCATCTACATATTGCATATAAATTTTCTATATTTCGTTGAATTTTTAAGGGCATTTCAATGGTATGGTTATATTGAAATTTACTTTCTTGTATTCTCGATGAATTTAACTTATTTTCTATGTTTACATATGAATTGTATAACGAATTGTATTCCATTTGGTTCAGAATGTTCAATTGAATTTCAAGATTTTTTACTTTATGCTCAACTAAAAGGTAGAAATCTATATATCCTCGATTTTAGTTTAGATGATATTCTAATGTCTTCTATATTTTCATCATGTATATAAATATAACATTGGAATATTGGCTATACTACATAATAAATCTAATTTAAATCACATTTATGGTAATAAAAATGGCAATAAAATCTATAAGGTTTCCATACATCTCCATTATGCTCTGTGACATGCCCACAACTTAAATTATGTGGGGTTCGGTATGGCTATTGCCTATAGTCTTTCCTTCAAATATATATATTCGTAATGCTAGTTAGTTCTTGATAACATTCTTTTAGTACTTATAAGACGATTCACGCTTGCCATGGCACGGAATATCAATAAGCAAAATCCACGTTATTGAGAACTTACCTAAACAATACAAAATTCGATTTTATTATTATTTTCTGGTTTTTCTATTTTGTTTTTCCATATTTTATGTATAAAAAAATATTTCTGTTATACCATAGTGCCCACAATATGTCAATACATACCCATTAGAACGCATCAATGGAAAATTGTACACACTGGATTATAGGAAAATTATTTTAACATAAAAACCATATGAATATTTTCATCATTCAATATCAATATTACACAACGTATAACTAAATGGACGTAACAGAAGAATACAATCAAAAAAATAATAACAATTGTTATATATTTTCAATTATGTATATATCAGTGTAGTAGTCTCTACATCTTTAATGTATGTAAATTATGTTTGACAGAAATTCGTTGATAAATCGATTGAGTGCACCTAATATTATCATGATAACAGAATTTCAATGCCTCTTTCCTAAAGTTAGGAAAAACGGGGTAAATATCATCCAAATACTTTGAATTAAATCATTCATGGCATTAAATGAGAAATATTGAGTTTTCCAAATTGATAATTTTAATCGGAAAATTTCATTTTGTTTTTTTTATTCTATCATAGGAAATTGAATGTCATTGAATGTTCCAGCGTCATGTAATACTTCACTTATGTAATTTCAATACTAAAATTTAATTATTACTAAATTATGTTTTAATTGCATGGATATGTTACGGTTTTCTTTTTTTACCATTTCATTATTAGTAACTTCAACATCACTATCATACGTTTACATGGACATATTAAATTATTTGTTATTTTATATACAAATTAATTATTTAATAATATCGTTCTTTATACGTCTTGTGTTATTTGTCATAATCTAGAACATATGAATTACAAACAAATCTCTACATATCACATCATATTAATTAAAAATAATTCAAAATTATGTTACGACATCTTTTACCTCTCGTTAATTATAAAATATAGTGAATTTGGTATACGGAGTTAAGTTGTCCAGAAGGGGTTATGTAGTGGTTATATGGCGTGGATGAGTATGTCAACACTGGATAATTTTTAACAATGTTGAGCATTCTTTCATACCATCGTCATCATATAAAATGTGTTGGCATTTTAATGTGTCAGAGTTTTATATTTTATTTGGAGAGAGGCTAGGGTGGCTGTTGAATGACGTGGGGTAGGACCATTCATTCTCTACATGGCTGGTAATAATGGTGTGGGTGGTGAGATTGGACTTTACATATTCATCGTATTATGGGATCACAAATAAATCATGAATCGCCAGTGAAATAGACAACCCGAATGAGTGTTAACATACTCGTTATTTATATAAGAAGGATGTGTGTAATTATGACATGTGAATAATTATAATCATATAAATTTTGTGCTACACATAATGATGCTATCCGAACATAATCTTTGTCATGTTTGTTGAGGCTCAATTTTTCATTTCCCTCTGGTTACTTTTACTTGAAACTCATTCACCAACGGTATATCAGACTCCAGTGTTCAGTAAAATGTGGCGAATAGCATTAAAATTTTCCTAAAAGATTCTTTATTGCGACTGCCATCTGAAAACTGGATGAAATGTATTATAGCATCACCTCGATTTAGTCAGTCATTTGAAGTGTCTTTCTCTCATTCCATGAAAATCACAATCTCTGGTTTATTACAGATGAAATCACTACAACTCCATCTAAGTTTCTCTTCTCTTTTTCTAGTTATGTTGATTATGAAATTTTAACTCATCACTCATTTCAGGTTGTTTTTTTTTTTTTGCTTGTATATTTGTAAAGCACATTAAATTAAGTCAAATTAATTTGATTTCATGTAATTTTTACACTATTTTATTTCCCATTTTTATATGAGTACCCAAAGTACTTCAAAAATATGAGAAATGGCAAATAGAATGTTGCCGAATAGATGGAATAAATCATCATAATATAAAAACAAGAACTAACTACGATAGCAAGACACTCATCAAATGAAGTCACTCACGGCTACATGTCTTTGGCATCTCATATATTATATTTACTTTAAAATTAATGTAATTTTTTTCGTCATACAAATTCTATGCAGGAGATAAAGATACATGTAGCATAAATGGAAAACTACAAAGAGATTATAAGTTTTCAAATTTTCCATATTTTTGGTTGAAACTTTTCTTTATGAGTGATCACAAAATCTTTCGTTTTTTCTCGTCTATTAATCACTGTATTGTTATTATTCTTTAGTGTATCGCAACTTAAGATAAGAATCTAATTAATTTTCTTTTTAAATAAAATCATTCTTGAAACTGTGAAAGTATTTAGTGGAAAATGTGTGGATATGGAATACGGATTGAGTGATGCATTTACTTAATGTATCGAATGTGAACATTTTCTTTCGTCATTCTATTTTTTCGTAATAAAATTATATAATTTAATATACAATTAGATACAAACGATGTACACATTACTTATCATAGAGTTGAAGTATAACATTATCTAAATGAGAAAGATACTTAAAAAAGTATGCTAATTAAGACAACATATTTTCTGTATTATTTTAAAAGAATTTTCATATGTTTTACTGTATGATGTTGATATTCTATTTTGTTATGGTTTTATAAATACTTTACTTATTAACAAGTGCTCGTCCTACATCATAATAGGGTGGTATCTCATAATCATCATCAACTTCATGCTACATCAGTTGTTCTTATGAAGAATTTAAAGTGTGTGGAATGATACAAATCAGAGAACAACAGTCATTTTTTGGAACATATTTTGGAGTGATAGAAGATGATGATTTTTCACCAAATGAAAATTGTAACACGTAGACGGTAAACATTAAGTCATATCCAACACCAGTTAAGTATGACTTTAATATATTATTTTACCTAAACCATAAAATATTTTGCACCGCTATAGAATTACTCATATATCCATTCTGTATTATGTGAAATATTTTTCAATCCTTTTTCCTCTGTTTAACAGTTTTCACTGTTCTATGATTCGCAGTTGTTTCCTATTTATTTCGTGTTTTATAAATAGTTTGTCTATGGGGTGTTTTTTCTCTGTTATTACTCTCCTTTTTATTTTTTTTTTTTTTGGCATTGCATTAGTGTTTATGTTTTCCTGGCATTACATACGATATACTTTTTCAATATTGTTGAAAATTGTGTAAATGGAAAACTTTCACATTATTATTTTTGGAAGGGTGCACTTTTAATAATAATAATTTATGTTTTATATAATACATCCTATTTATATATTAGTTTTATTTGTTCAATGGGATTTTTTTTTTGTTGCTGGTTGTTGATATATTGTATAGAGTACTCGGAATGTAATGCGTTAAATTATGGCATTGAACCATAGAATTATCCCGGTATTGTTAGCTTGGGGAAAAATAAAAAAAACAAAAAACAAAATAATCTTTTCCTAGTAAATTTACCAGGAAAAATAATAAAAATAAAAAATGAAGAAACAGATGAGGAAAACCAACATAAATGATCATAATACATCTAAACACATTTGTCCACCGAATGAAATACGTGTAATGTTGAATTATGTGAATAGATAAAAAATTACGACAATGTTTTATAGTAACTATAATAATTTCATATTCCTTATAACAATAAATTCCACTGTACAATTCATTTAAAAAAATCAAAAAAAAAAAAAAACTAAAA
>JXOR01000079.1:0-64229 GCA_001014335.1 Coboldia fuscipes | reverse complement strand
AAAAAAAAAAAAAAACTAAACAATTTATTCCTTAAATGTTTATGTAATTCATCATGTCGCTTAAATGCTGATTAAAACACAGTGCATGTTAATTTCACATACATTGGATACAGGATACATTATTCTTTTCTTAATCGAAAGTTTATTTTTTTTTTATTTTTAAACATATTATGATTAAGTTATGCTCATAATAATGGATAATATAAAAATTATTATGTAGTAATTCTGACATCCCCCTGTAAATAGATTAAAAATTGGAACAAGAAAGAAAACGAAATGAAATAAATGAGTACGGATATACAGAGAAAATGTTATTTTGTTAAAATTTGAGAAAATTATTTGAAACATTTTTCCTTATACGTTTTTGTCATGCATTTAATGTGAAATCAAATTATGTTTAGAAGTTAAATGTATACAACCACATAGATCATAATTGTGATACAATTAAATATCCTCTCGTTTACCCCCGCTATGTTGTAATGTTTTGTTTCATACTTAAACTTTTCCATAAGCCCCGAAAACTTTCAAATCTTTTCTATGCTGTGTACTTTCTTTTCTTCTCTCCATAAATACACTTTCTCTCTGTTATGCATGCTACTTCGGCATTGGTATACATTCTACTTCTTTTTTTTTTTTAATGTTATAATTTCGGTTGTGGCGGGTGTCTTGTGTTGTTTTTCTTGTTGCTTCAAGGCGACTTTACCATCAACTTTTACTTCACCTTTTTTTTCTGTTATTTTCATTCAGTCGTTTAGCCAATAGGAATAGGAAAATTATCAAATAAGAAAATTTCCTTCATAATACAATATTCGTTCTTTTTTTTTTTCATTTCTGTTGGCTCACAGTTTGGTTTAATGCTTTTATATTCTTCTGTGTTTGATTTGACAGCACATGAAATCAACATATATGTACATACACATACAAGAGAGATTTGAAAGATATTCTAAATATGGAGCCTGTGTGTTACATTTTATGCCATAGTAATATTGGTATTAGAAAAGTATTTAAGCTTTGTTTTATATGATTGCATGTTATGCCATCAAATAATAATGTCTTGTGAATATTCTGTTACAATCCCAAGTTTACATCATGTCTAATATTATTTTTAATATTGTTGAGTGACGCAAAGGAACAAACTGAATGGAAAAAGAAACACAAAATTTTTAGAACAAATTTCTTCTCAGACATTCACAGGACGAATGAAAACAAAACAAAAATTGTTCGAAGAGACTTGAGACAAGCTATCAACGCAATATCTCGAATTGGATAAAATGACGACAAAAGTATATGGTGAATTTCATTCCATCTTTGACACTGGTTCACGCAATCCATGACAACAGGACTAAAATGTAGGAACCACACATTTTCGCTTTTTTGTTCTTAAATCACCGAGTGGCACGTTAACTGTCTTAACTGCTTTAATCGGCTCTTACATATTTATATAGAAAACAATTGTGCCCATCACCATCTAAATAATATCCGTACCATTCAGCTCACTCCATTGTAACCCACCCACCCCTCAACTACCAGCAACAACAATCTCATATCCGCATAACTGAGGTACATATAACAGAAGTTTGGCAGTTTGAAAGGGATGATTTAATTTAATTGAGGAACAAACAGTATAACAAGAAATAGCAAATCATTATATAGAATATTTACTTTAGTTTCACTTTGTGAATATTTTTGCGCGTTTACATTTACGGGTTGCCACTGCTATATTTAAGTGTTATACATTGAATTTTGAGTTGGTTGTTTCTTAGTAGTATGGGGGGCATTACGATGTCTTCAGTAAGTCGATAGACGTTATATTTGGTGGGATATTTTAACATTTAATTTGGCCGAAATACAAAAATAAAGAAAATAAAACAGTAACAGAATAAATCATTACACCACAACGACCAGAATCCACTTAAGGAAGTCAAGTATGAAACAAAATTTTACATCATTTGCAATGGATAGACGTTTGAATTTCTGATGTACAATCATCTGATGAAGGACAGAATTTTACCCATCCAACTGTAGATGATAGAAACAACTGTATAGCCAATGGTTGAATGACGAAAGCAATATACAGCAAAATAAAATAACAAGAAACTGAACATAAGAATTCAACTGAAAACAAAAATGTTTTATCATTACATAAACTTCCATTTGAACTTAACTAAGATGAGTTATTAAACAACATTTTCATTATTATTATTTGATCAGCAATGAAGATTCCAAAAAGACATATTAATTTAAGTGAACGCCAAAAGAATATTAAGTGATGTTGATAATAAGATGATAACGTAAAATTGTTGTATAACAACAAAAAACTGATTGAAGAAAAATAAAATTGATTAAAATACAGTTATGAGATTTTCTTATGTTATAATGATGGTTTTGGTTAAATGAATATTATACTTACTTGAGGTCAATGGTGAACTGTGACTACCCGTCAGTTTTTGATTCATCGATGTATCACGGTTCAGTGGTAAAACAAATGTACTCTCTCTTGTCATTTCTGGATAATTATCGATTTTAGCAACACACTTAATTGTAATTGACTTTTTATTAGCAAATTTTGCTTTATCTAAGATCAAATCTAATTCAATGGTACGGTAATGAAGCTTAAAACTACCCAATGACAATGCAACATCCTGTGGTGGTCTTGCCTGGTCTGATGCCGCCTACAAAATATTCATTATTGGTTTTTATTAATAATAATCTACACCATAATGGTTAAATTGGATAAGATTGAATGAGAATACACAAAAAAGAGAAGTATGAAATGAAAACTTATGGGAACAAAAAATAGAAAATAAGATACATAAAATAGCTAGCTAGTAAAATCATTATAACAGTAAAATGAACATTACAAGAACATTAATAACATAAAACTGCCATAAGTAAAATTTTAATAAGAAAGTAATGGGGATATAACTTTCAATCTACCAGCGAACTATTAAGAAGAACGTGCCACTTTGATAAGAAGGGCGAAGTGTATTTTGTCTTCAATCTTTCTTCTTTCTTTTTTTTTTATTTTAACATCATAGCCAAAAAGTTAGTATATTCGTGGTCGACAATGAGTTGATGATGACGAAAACGGTTTGGAATAAGAATCTAACTAAATCGAATAACTTGATAGATGAAAATAGAGGAGCAAATAGCAAAGCGAAAAAGAGAAAAAAAATTTGTATCCAAAAGAAAAGTGAACTGAAGGACAAAGTATGTGTTATGGGAATCCCCAAATGAAATACAATACACAAGAGTAGAGTGGAAACGATAATGATGATTATAGCTAAAGTGATAGAGTTGCCGAAAGATATAAAACAGTTGATTCCATAACTGTTGGGCGCACAATAGTCAGGGGGCCATCATCATATAGTTAGTTGTGCTAGACAACATAAAAGGATAAAACAAAAAGAAACACTGAAGAATCTCAATGTTTTCTTGTGATAGAAAAGACATTATAATAGGATAATATATTTGTTCTAGAGTGCATGAGATGAACACCGTGTCTCTTTATTCTCTTTATATGTTAACCATTGAAATGAGAGTCTAAACTAAGCTAAAATGATAGACGAAGATGAACAGCATAAATGACTACAAACCATGGAAAAACTAAACAAGTGAAAAAAAATAGAAATATACCAACAATCGAATGAAAACTAAAGTAAAGAAAATCATGGGAAAAGTGTACAACAATGATCTTAACTCAATGTTGGGAAAATGAAGAGGACAGATACAACACCAATCGTTGAAACAAAAAGAAAATTATATGATATGAAAGCACCATAGAAGAATGATAAAAATGTAATTTGAGCAATCAATTTTCATTTCATCGTTTACTTTATTGCCGGTCGCATTTTTTTCTTTCATTTTTTTTTTTGTTGGCCAACGACTCAAGAGATAAATAGAAAACCAATTTCTCTTGTCTTTTTCTGAGGGCAATAAGATGAACGAGTATAGTGATGGTACAACTTAAAAGAAATGCTAAGAAAAAACGAAGACAGGCGAAAAAAAAAAATTGTAAGTTGAACCAACAACAAACGTATGAAAAACTGAACTGGAGAGAATCAGAAAAGTTTGTTTTTTTTTTTTTTTTTTTCGTAAGTTTCATAGAAAAATCATACAATCACTTTGTAATTTTACCATTCCCATCAAAAGAACTATGGATTTTCTTAGTATAAGTTTTACTATATTTATTGGTCCAACTGATGTGGGGTTGATATTATGAGAATCTATAGTTCGTTGGAGAGACAGCAACACATCATACAAGAAAATGGAAATAGGCGAGAAGTGTATGGTTATAAGTGGAGTGTGTGAATTTCACTTCATCTATATAACACCATATTTTTTTCTCTATTTTTAAAGTTTAGCTGGTACTTTATAATACTAGTGTTCTTATGGTAAAACCGTAAGGCGAAGAATATATATCCCTTTCATGTTTTCTAACAAACACTCACTTGACGGTATACTATGGTAGATACTCAATTTTTTATTTGTAGTTTCTCATATTCGTTCAATTTATGAGAAATCAAATGGGGGGATATTCTTTACCCTCGTCCATCATCAAACAAAACGGTGACGACCACTAAAAAAGGGCCATCGTACCAATCTTATAGTTTACTTTACTTGCCCTACCACCCCACACTGATCGTATAAAGGCTAACTTTCTTTATCGAACTATAAGATATTTTGTCTTATTGGGGTAGTATTACATGTCGTACGCTATAGAGTTTTTTTTTTTATAAAATATACACAATAAACACCCAACAAGAACAACCATTGAATGTTGTGCATGTTTGGTATAAAAAAATCATTCTGTTCTTTGTACTAAAGGAGATTGTGGGTAAAAGTTATCGCTATAAGTAGCCAAAGTATAAAGCCAAAAATATAACGTAAATAACATGAAATACGTAAAGAAAACAGTAAAAGTATAGAATGGAAAATAAGCTGGTGAAAAGTGACGATCGGAGAATACAAACAGTTTTATAAAAAAGATCATTGAAGAAATCTAATGTGGCCATATAAAGTACGTGAATGACCCATAAGTATATCCTTTTTCCGTCTGTTCAATGGTTTCTTAGTTTCGATGAAACTAAGTTTTTTTTTTATTATGTTTTATTCGTAGCATCGGCATGTGAACAATTTCAGACTGAGATAAGATTTTTATAAACAATTTCATAAATATTACATTATTATAGGGGGCAATTCATTGGTATATTAAGTGGGTGGAAATGGTTTGATAACTTCAGATGGTTAAACATACAACCGATGTCCAAACAATGGGTCCAGCATAGAGAGTGAGGGATAACAGCATAGAGGAGAACTAGAAAAAACAACGTGGTCATTGGAAACGATATACGGTTGTTGTGTCCTAAATAACCATATTATCTTGATGGCCCATATAACATATGGGACTAGTGGACAGTAAACATATTGACTATAAAGCATTGGTATGAGATTTTATGACTACCCCAAAAATAAAAAAGAAGAAAAGTTATTAATTATATGGTGAATATGGATGAATCTTCTAAATAATCGTCTTCTTGTCTTTCACCAACTCTCAAACACGTCATTGATACGAGCTGGTATAAGTGGATGGGCGGTGTTTCAATGTGAAAATGAGCGAGAAAATTATACCACATCAACATATTGAATTCTGATTTTAGTTTGCAACATTCAGTTACGAGACCATAATAAAGAGGGCAACAACATAAAATTGAAATATCAACGTAAAAGTTAACTTATAATTAACATACATGATGGAGTCCTAATTGAATCATAAATGATATCTTAAATAGAGTCAATTAAAACACAATGGTATTGAGAGAATAGATTTGGTAAACGGATACTTACCAGTTCATCGTTAATGTACCAATATAGTTTAGCTGCTGGACTTGATTTATCTGCGGTACAATTTGCTATCAGGATTTCATCCAATTTCAAATGACTTTTCGCTAAATTAATTACTGGATCGGATTTTGGTAGTGCTGTTGATTGCGGTTCAATTGATGCCACCATTACAATGGAGCGATTAAGCACCAAAAATTGTAGAATAATGTCATACAAAAGACAAAAAAAAAGAAAGATACATTATAAAAAACTTACAATGACAACAATATAAAAAAAACCCTTGGAATATATCAAGAGACAAGGGGAATAAAAAGAATATGTGTAGAGTTCACCATAAAAGCCAAAAACTGTTTCACAACTTAATAGGAAAATTTGTGTGAGCGATAAAGCTCATTTTGAGATGTATGGTAACGTAAACGAATGAAAAAGAATGAAAACCCAACAAAAAAAAAGAAAAAAAACGAAAAAACACATTGTGGAAAACAGAAGAAAAAGTGGAAAGGAATGAAGCGATAGCATAAATGAATAAAACAAAAAAAAAAAACATTCTAAGAGGAGAACTGAATAAAATGACATCGAAATTTATGATCGTCATCACACATTGTTGAGGTAGCAGTGAATGCATTATGCTAGCTGTTGTTACAATTGAAGAGCGAACCTCAGAACACCAAGCAACTGCATTATGTTTCTGATGCCGTTGTAAAACTACATTACATCAGCATAGAAAGCCAAAATAAAAAAAAAAAGAAAAATAACATGAGCCACCCACTGCCACCCCACAGCATGACAACGAAATGAACAGTTGTAAATGGTGAATAGTTGCGGTGGTGAATCGGTTTACAGTAACACAAACTATACTGAGTAGCGAACAAAAAAAAAAAGAACTGAACAATTTGGGGGTGGAATAAAAATTCTGGATACTTTTTTTTTAGATGCATGAAGAAACAAATAGACGAATAAAAACGTTACACACTTAGAATAGACAAAATAAAAGTGGGTTAATCACCTGCTACCGTCATGTTTACAGTATCAGCAGTTATTTTAAAATCCGGTGCATCTCCAGACACCTCACACTTGTATGAACCACTAGATTGTGCCGTCATATTAACAAGTTTTATGGTGCATGTTTCTTTATTGCAGTTAAACAGTTGGTTGGCAGCTAATGTTATACCAGTTGTATTGAATTTTTGTACCGATGGATAGTTAGCTGGACTATATCTGTGAATGGAAAAAGCCGAACATCAAAATTTTGTTAAAAAAAATAAAATAAAAAGAAAAACAGGAATAGATAAATATAAAACATTAAACAACAACATAACATAAAAATTCACATGGTCGAAGAGTTCTGCAACATACATAACATTCCAGTGGATGTGAATAACATTGAGCCACCATGAGATAGCAGATGAATGTAGTGGTTGGGGGGTGCGAGAGTTAATGATGAGTTGTGAAATTGAAAATTATTTGAGGAATTTTAGGTGAAGGTTAGTCAGGTGCAAAGTTTTTCAAGAAAGAAAAAAAATGTTGACCCCAAAAGTGTATTAATGAACACTGTGCAATACCGTTCTGCTTGTATACGAAATACGAAGATTCCCATCTCTATGAAATGGGTAACAGATAAAAGGAAATCAAATTGTTTGGATGATTGGAATTGTTGTTTTTGTTGTTTCCTTCATTTATGTTTGAACGTGAACAAAATCAGTTAATAGGAATACTCAATGTTTGTTTTATTGCCACATTAATGTTTACCTCTAATTAACTAGATGGTGATAAATTTTTATTTTACACTCTAAAACTTTTCTCGTTTCTTTTTTTCATGTTTAAAGCCAAAATTACACAACAGATAAAAAAAAAAAGTGAAGGGACATTAACTTACCGAAAAAATTCCGAACCATCCTTATACCATTTAACTGAATTTAATTTATGTGATCCCATATGATAGCTGCACGAAAGTGTTGCCGTATCATGATAATCAATTATTTGAGGAACTTTTATGCTCGTTAATTGTAGACCTTTGATTTCCGGATAAACTGTAATAAAAATAATTACATGAAAATTGTGAAAAAAAGAAAAAAATGTTAGAGAAAGTATTTTCAATATGTAACAAGAGAGACTGTAAAACAAAATGGAAAATTGAATACAACGTTACACTAAACGGAAGCTATTACGTCAAGTTGAAGTGATTCGTGGCATAAATTGGGTGATATCAAAGTGAAATATTTCTCTTACTCTATATTCTTTATGACTAATAGCAATAGAATGATAATATAACAAGGTAAGTGTATCAAGACAAAAGGCATTTATGGAAATGACACCAATGGTAAAGCAGTTATGCCATCAAATAATAAAAAAAAAAATAAAAATGTTTTATTTCAATGTATGTTGTCTTTACATACAATATTCTGATGTTTTTATCGTTGCACCAGTAATTTCCTGTTTAAACTCTCTCTTTTCTATTCAACGGATTGTATTCAAGTAAACGATGCCTGATTATACTCTGTACTTGTAATAATTTTCTTCCTGATATTACTTTTTTCCAAAAACTCTAGTGTGATGTGGTTCCCTTTATCCCAAGGTACATGGAAAAGCCAAAAATATTTTACGTTCAATTGGTAAAATAGAAAATCGGTTGGTTCGTATTTACCAGAGAACAAGTAAAGGTACCAAGTGAACATGGTACAACTTTTGTGTCAGTTATCAGATCATAATGTAATCGTTTTTCAGGTGAAAGATGTGTAGGTTTTGTATAGATTCAGTGTGGCATCATTGTATTTAATACTTGAACTGTATGTATACGTGGAAAATTGTTCAAAGTATTAGAAAAATTCTCAACTAACAATTCTGTTTATTCTCTGTGTACATCATTCAGAGTATTGGAGAGGCGCATTGTTAGTTGTAGGGTGGATAATATGAAATACCAAATACCGTAGTACACTGTAAGGAGGAATGTGTGAAAATTCATAATAAATGCTTTTATGTGTAACTTTTTTTTCGGGTATTTTTGGTATTTTCCAATGGGGTACGACATTGCATACTGCGAACATGTTGTAGAAACAATGCGGAGTATGAGAATTGCAAACCAAGTTAAATGAGGAGATTGCATTTACGCCATCAGGAACTAAAATGTCTGATGTTAAATGTCGGATGTTATATGAAGCTAATCTGTTTCCAGCATAATAAAGCACTATTTATAAATATGTTAGCGATGTATTTGTATCAATGCCGGCGGGTGGGTATTGTAAAATTGAAATATGGTATAACTGAGAATGTAATGTTTATATATCTACATACACATAATGTTTCTTCTGTACTTTATGTTTTCATTTTTGTACCTTTTAATAGAAAAAAGAGAAAGAAATTTCTCAATTTTTGATTTTTTTATTTTTACTTTGCTCAGTTATCTGTAAATTTGTGCTTTATATTTCATCAATGTGCGATTTACTCTATCTGATTTCTTCCTATTTTTGGTCGATGATCCATCGATTGATTGAAACAAGTGGTGATGGATGGGTGGTAAACACTAGAACGATGGTGTTTTTCTTTTCTTTTTATTGAAATCCAATTGGCCCTATGACTGCCTTCACAGTGTTGGTATTCTATATTCAATGATTTCTTTTGCAATGGTTCTTCACTTCAGTCAATCGGTTTTTTTTTTCTCCAACTTTTTTGCCTTCTATGAAATCGTTCTTTTTCATATTTTCAATGTAATAGAAAAATGTGATGGCAAATGAAAAAGTAAAAAAAGAAAAACAACATCAATACAGATCACCCATATTTTTCCACTTATTTTATATCGCTTTGAATCTCTTACAGTCTACTATTTCAATTTTCATTTAAGGTTCATTTATTTATTGAACATCACAGCAAGTAGCAAGTGGCAGCCGCATTAAACTCCTTATAAGAAGCACTGCACAGTTGACTCCACTGATTCACAACCATCTAATATTCTGGAATGTTGGCCAGATCTTTATTTTCTCATTCTCTTTTGGCGTTTACATTCAGCTCATATGATTTTGTTCTCCCTCTCCTCAAAATGAAATTGAATGAAGTGAAAAAAAGTAAAGAAAAAACTGAAACACGAAAATTTTATTTTCTTCATGCCAATGATGATGTAAAGGAGATCAAAGGAAAAAAAAAAAAACTGAGAAAAACGTGAAATAAAAAAGTTTTCATGTGTGCATTTAGATCGCCTAAATCGAAATGAAAGTAAGGCGAAACATTCCACATATTTATTGTACGTATGCTAGTAATATTGGATAATATGATGTATTTCTTTGTTCAAAGATATTTGGCCTGACAGAATTCAATCTTTTCATCTACCTCTCGTTCTCACCGAAAATTGAAGAAAAGTAATTTCAAACATCTCACGGTACAAATGTAATAGAGTTTATCACTAAAGTGGATGGCTCAGTTGGTAATAAGGAGTCGAAGTTCCGCCAGAAAAAGGATGTATTATATTTCAATGAAATCCCAATATATTGTTCGAAGTGAATTCAAATGAATTTCCATAAGAAGACTAAACGAGAGTTGATCGCCATTCCTCTAAAGAATAATTCAATGTATTTAGAACACCTATTAATTCGTTCCATACTGAATTGTAGCATCTCCGTTTGCATGTCAATATGATAGAACACGCTGAGGACTCGTTTTAGACGATTGGAATTTCAATTGGGATGAGATGTGGGGGGCCAGCTACAGAACTTTTGAATACTCCAGAAATTCATTCCGACAATTCACTGTATGGATTCCATTTGAGACGGATATTAGGAGACGTTACAAATCGGATATTACTTATGTTATAATTCTAAACTCACACTAATGGAATATCAACGAAATGGTATAGTTAGACACCCACTCTCACCTCCATAACTTTGGCTAATATTAATAAATTATTCTTTTATAAAGCACCATACATAACATTTAAACATGATGATAGTGCTCCAGTTACTATGTGTACTTGTGTTACTATTCCCATATTGGTGATGGTCAAAAGTTTGAAATGCAATAGGAATAATGTTTTCTTTTTCCTTTCTATCTCCTCTCCGGGTCCATCTAATACTTATTCACAATGCAATAGTTTTCCGTCGAATGTTTTTCCACAAAAAAGAAATACAGAATTTCTCAGTGTAATGGATAAAGAGAAAATGGTATATTATCCATTTCCCATTTTCGAATGTTACACACGACACACTGTACATACATGAGTTTTCTATATTTATAATTCCATTTAACTCGAATTGGATACGAAAAACCAATGTCTTCCATCTTAGAACTGATTGTACATCTTCACATTGCTACATTCTATTCTCGACACGGTTTTAGGGTACATATCACTATTTTCTATATCATTTTCTTGTTGTTGGACTCATCTTCTATTCTATTCAGAATAAAACGATTCACGGTGTGGCTTCAATGAAAATATTCCATTCATTTAAACCCCACCAATGAAAATATATGAAATGAAAAAAATAAAATTGATATAGAAAATTTTTACTGTTTAATAGGAATGAGGTAAATGGATCTCATGCAGAGCAATTCGTTTTAGTTTTATCCTTTTGGTACAATTCATAGGAAACTGAAAATTTTTTCTATTTACTCTGTTCAGTCATTGAAGAGAAAATAGCGATGATATAAGAAAATCTTCTCATCGCTTCTGTTAGTTCTTGAAACGGAACAAAATTTATTTGAGAGAGTGGGGTAAATGAACAAGAAGCAAAAAAAAAAACGACGAACTCATTCTATTTGAATGGTAAAATTGGTATACTCTGTATAGTTTCAAACGTTTCCACCAAAAAGCGATTGGCAAAAAAGGATACAATTGAGAGAGTTATGGAGAATCTGAAAGGATATTGAACTGGCAAACGATATCCAAATATATCTGGTGAGTTGCTGGATCGTTACATATAAATCCAATTCATTTTTTTTCTGGTTATCCATTCGTATATCAAGGCATAATAAAGAGATTTGTGAATATGGTAAAAAACATAGTAAAAGACACAACTGCACTCAATTCATATTGCTATCAATTTGGGTTTGTGTCATCCCAATCATCACACAATTGAATATGTTCGGCAGCCGGTATAATAATATTCTATTGGTTCTTTACCAACTTTTTTTGTTGTTTTGATTTCAGGATTTTATTGAAACCAAAACTTCTTTGGTAGAATCTCAGCATTTTTTTTTTTCTGTTAGTCACCCACAAATACCCACAAGTGAGTAACAAACCGAAACCCCCTAATAAAAATACTTAAATTCCTTAACAGTCACACCAACTATGCATTGAGTATGGATGATATCAATGACGATACCCAGTTATATCGAAAAACCCGAATACGATTTATGTTTTCTGTGTGTGCTTTTCACCAGCAATTGATGCTGGCTGGATATGTTCACTTCGTCTCTGACTGGATACACCAAACTGAAGAGTAAGGGATTTAATGTGAACCATTCTAAATTCTTTCGAGGAATGAGTGACTAAAATGTATAAAAAAAAAAACAGAATTGTAACACAGAAATCTATGTGTAATGCCAAATGTTTAATCGGTGAATCCGCCCGCGATTTGTTATAAAAAATGTTGTCGTACCATTTAGAGAGTATTTCCGCTAATCTAATCCTCAATTTTGGGAAAATATTTCCTTCCCATTGAAAAACCGTTTTTACATCTTTCGGTTTTGTATGGCATCAAACAATTTTTTTTTTCTCTGTGCTGTTGTATTCCTACTGTGATGAGCTCTTCGATATTCTGTATTACCGTATACTTTTACCATAATTTTTGCACTGAATTTCTTTGGCATTTTTCTTGACGGCATGAGTTATATCGTTTACAGTAAAACCATAGAAGAATCAGTAGATAGAAGAATGTGGCGGTGTTGAACGGTAAAGCTTATAGATTATGATATGTAACGACAACATCTTTATAACCAAACAAAATATAATGTAAAATGAAATCGCATCATTCGAATGAGAAATGGGAAATGATTGATATTGTCAAACGTGCAGTTCTATTACTATTATGAATATCGTACATAATTTGAACGATTACCAGAGGTATGGGTGAATGGATGGATGGGATTCACCGTACGTCATCTAATCAGAATGTTGAATTTCAAACCATAGGAAACAGAAAATATTCAACCTTTAATTCATCATCATTTCAATGTACTAAAAAGTCGTTTGTTGGTTGTTTTTTGGGCGGTTTTCACTGATCCTTGTGAATTGGTTCTTATTGTGCTCGTTTGTTTTGGTTGTTGTTACTGGTGCTACTCAATAAGGACTCATCCAATGTAAAATTAATTTTAATATTAAATGCCGAATTTGTTCAATTTCTTTGGTTTGTATTGGTAAGAGCAATTTTATTTTTCTATTCATATTTGATAGGAATATGATGGGCAAAAATTGTTTCATGCGTCATGTAATGCATAAAATACCATTGAAAGCATTTTTATTTTTAACGTTTAAATGTAAAAATAAAACGGTTTTTTAAAGTTTTTCGTTTTGGTCTAAATCAAATTGTTATGTAATAGCTTATGTTGGTTTATCAGAGTATTTGAATTAAATTTTTAAAGGAAAAATCAGCATTAGAATTTCCCAGTCACACATACACAAAGTGGACGAGGCGTAATGGTGAACAGCATAAAGAATCATTGAGTGTGAGAATGAAAAATTTTATGTGGAAAGGAAAATTGTATATAAACAGAATTGCAAATTTGATTCATCACATTTCAAGTTTGATGTTTGATAGACGATTCGGTCTTTTTTTATGTTGGTATTTTTCGAGGCCATAGAACACACAAACCAATATGGGGATGAGGCCAAATTCGAATTGAATCAGTTCGGTGGCAACCATAACATACGGATATGTTTTACCAAGTTAACAAAATAAACGAAAAAAGAAAATGAATAGCATAAAAAAAGACACAGATTTTCTGTGGCAAATTTTCTCTGGCATTGCCCAATTTATGGATAACGGGCCAGAGACATGCCATCAAAATGGTGAATGCTGCTTGGTAAAATGTATAAATTCAAGAATCATGAGGTTGTGAATGATCCATTCGGTCATACGGAAGGATGAGTACGATATGCTGAATGCGGCCGATTATTGCCTTTAGTTTTATACTGTTAGTATTTTGGTTACCGATTTAGTCTATCAGTTGTTCACAAATAGATATTCACCATATATGGAGCTGCCAATTCATATTCTCTACATAACAATTTCTCAATTTTCATTTGGTTGTTAGGACTCTGACCGCGTTAAGATGAATCGTTTTTACAATTGCGCGATATTCCGTGCAAAAGATGAATGTAATTTAGAACTTTTTACAGGTCATCCTCCTTACAAAAAAAAAATTCCACCCATTGCCGAATCCATACACATTCCTATTCCCATTAAAGAATATGGAAAAAATTTTCACTAGTGCAAATTGATGAGAACAGTTCTCATTCTCCTATTAACCAATTGCGCTCTATTTCTATAGTTTTCATTCAGTTATCATCAAATGATAAAGTTCAAAGTGAGGTCTTGGCCAAAAAAATTACGAGAAAACTCTACTCTACCAGTTTTTTTTTCTTTTTTCATTACATCGTTACCATTCAGACGAAGTTAAAAACTAAAACATTTTGATCGTAACCAGGCGAAAATAGAATGACAGTATGACAAAGTAAAAAGGGCAAGAAAAAACACATAAAACTCTATGGGTTTTATTGACTCAATATTAATGGGTTTATGGCATTCACTGTTGGGCATTTAATTAAAAAATTATCGTTTTACCTCGGTACAATTTTATTTTTTCGTGTCATCTGCCCAATGAATACCATTGGGGGAGAACAGTGCAAAACAATTTCCCTCTATAGTGTTAAATTCGGGTTTGGCCCATATTGATTTAACTGACAATGTTGCGAAAACTATCAATTACGATAATTGATGTTTAATTAAATCTATAATCCTCGACATCCAAAAATTGATAAAAAAAAATAAAAAGGAATAAAAATCACTTCACAAAACTCACTATAGACCGAGATATAGCAATTTATGTAGGCCAACTCAAAATTCACTGTTCAAACTGATGTACAGTGTAATAATTTTGAGACAGATTGTTTCCAAACCATTTTCAGTTTTGATCGAAAATGTTTTTTTTTAAATTACCATCCCCAATTGAAAATTAACAATGAGAAAATATAAAATCCCTGACTGGTATCGTGGCAGCAATGGATCAGATATGTAGAACAGTTATTTTGGGGTGGTGGTGATGGTCTCTCCGATAAAGTAGAAAACGTTGAAGTGTATTTGCATTTATTTTAATTATTTATGCATGAGACTATTGATTATGCTTTTAATGTTTTAATGGTCCATGTACGTTACCATTTCCAAACATAATGTTTAATTTAGCCTAGAGATGAGTATGGTAGTTTCAAATTCCAAAAATTCAGTATCTCTTTTTGTTTTTTATTTTCATTTTATTTTTTTATTTTTTTTGATAATTCTGATGTTCTCTCGCTCTCGCTCATTTGATTTTAAAATTGACTAAAATGGGTAAATACAAAATCATCCTCTGATATCTTTTGTAAATGGAATTGCGCGTTTTTCTCGTACAGTGATTGCTGCTGACTATACGGATACTCTAACAGTATCAACTGTACTCGTACTGGCTACCCGTTATGTTTTTTTTATCGGTTTGGTAAATTAGCAAAAAGCAATCAACCACCGCAACCACCCTCGCATATAAACTAACCATCCTGAATTGGTTCTGTCCTATATAACGAGTATGTTAATGGGAAATGTGTCCAAAAAAAATCTCTTTATATTTGTTATTTGCTTCGATGCAAAAATTCTGGCAGTTAGAAAATAATATGAATGGAATTCAATTCGCCCTAAAAATTTTTACTAGAAAAGACAAGGAAGAAACAGAAAAATAAAACATCATCATCATATCTAACCAACCGTTAGTACCCCCGATCTTGGTGCTTCCAGAATATAATCGTAATGAGGATTGTATTCATTGATATGCTATGCCAAGCTTTTTCATATTATAATTTTATGTCTACCGTTTTTCTATAGTTTTAATATTATGCAAGAAAATACAATTAAAATTTGCCAGCCTTAATATAAAAACATAACCAGCAATACAATGAAATTGTAATATGAATGTATGATCATTGGAGATGGCCAAACAGTGTTGGGTGAGCCACAACGAGGGTGAGTTGAAACCCACAAAAGAAACCATTATGTCAGTGTGGCAGAATGTCCAAAAAAGAAAAAAAAGAAAACCATAGAACAATTTCAGTGATTTTCATTGAGTATGACGTTGAACCACCAAAGGATACCATCGTTATGACCCAACGGATTCATAACTTTTTCCCCCTTTTAATGGGTAAATATGAAAATCATGTTCAATGTTTTTTAATAAAAAAAAATTTATGGGACAACAATGACAATAAGCAACGATAAATGTTGTAATTATGGATAATTATTACTTCCATTTATACGATCCAAACAAAAAAAACAAATTCACACACAAAAAATAAACAACCAATTGGTAATGAAATTTATTTTAAAATTTGGTACATACCCAAAACGGTGAATAGAAATTGCAAATAAAATTTCCTAATATTGAACATTTTGGGACTCCTTGTTCTATAAAACATTTACGTTTGAATTAATTTCTATTACAATTTTCTTCTGTTTGTTACCAATTCTTTTCGATTTGGATGATGCTGTGAATCGTCAAAAGAATTTTATTTAAAAAAAAATTCTTTTTGTTTAATTATTCCAAAATGTAAATTCTATTTGAAAATTCGTTTTATTTTATTCGTTTTCTTTTAGTTTCACGAAGTAAACGTTGTCTTTCACTATAATTTTTATTTGAAATTCTGTTAACTCATTGGGGAAATTTATATCCAACTAGTTTTTCAATGGTACACTGAATTTATTACATGAAAAAAAAATAACAGAAATTTTCTAATTTTTTATTTCGGTACAATTCGTATTACTGGTAACTGCATTTGATCCAGTCACTATAATATACAATTATATTTTTATCGCTTCATGTTTCTTTCTTTCTTTATTTAAATGCATTATCATATCCTGTGATGATCTCCATAATAAAATATTCCTTAATCATTATACTCATCCATTAATGGTAAGAATAGCATAACAGTAGCAGTTAAATAAAAAACTAGCAAATAATAAACGATGAGAATAAACTCTGGCGTTATATCAACTCGTATAACGTTATAATTTACAATTCCTTTAATGCTGTTTAATATTGTACCAGAATGCACTTTAAATTCACTTGATTACGTTCATTTAGATAGTGAAATGCACCAGAACTTAATATAACGATTGTTGGGTCACTGTGCTCATCCACACTTCATTAAACACTGATTTTCACATATTGTATACTTCTTGATTCAAATATTCATTTTAATATATTCACTGATTATATTCATAACTTTTCTATATAATTTTTCTCAATTCACTTTACCACCACCCACTTTATCTATACCCTTTTGGTATTTAATATTTTAAAATATTTTATTTCGTTTTATTCACTTTATATTTGATTCTTTTCTTTTAAATGTTTGTTATTCTAACTTCTTCATTTTATTTGCAAATATTTTCTCTTTTATTTTACTTTATTTTGTTTTTATATGACACAAATATGAATTGAATATTGCAAATATGAAAAAAAAAAAGAAAACAACACAAAATTTCAAAATACAACCGGAGGAAAAATAAAGATTTATTTTCCTTTTAAATCACTTATCAACATTGATTATATATTTTCTTCTTATTCATTCTTTATCTCTTGTATATAATTCCAATTGTTAACAAAAATTTTCCATTCCATGGAATTTATTTTCGTTTTAGCTAGTCCTTGTTTGGTCTTCAATCAAATTTGGTGATAAAAAAATAATGAAACGATAGTCTTTTGCTGACACTGAATTTCATTCGATATCAAATGGTATTTAACGTTTACTTTCGATGTACTGATTCAGTTTTCTATATAATTTCCGTATTTTCTTTTTTTTTTAAATTTGATATTCTTGGCCGTTTACATTATTCGTTGATTTTTTTTTTCGTTTTAGGTCGGTATATTCATCTGTACGTTTTGCCTACTAAAAAAATATGAGATCCTAAAAAAATATCCCTAGCGAATCCTAAAAGGAAATCTTTTTTTTTTATATTCCTGTGTTTAACGTAATAGATAACAATGGTTGCTACTTTGTATTTAAATTGAGACTGAATTTTGTTTTAGGGCTGATAACAGATCCAACTGTACACATCCGAGGTTTTTACTCCTCCAAATTTTCCTTCAACTGAAACTTACTTGTTTCAATGCGGATTTACACTGTTCACGCTCAACGCTTTAGATAATATTTGGTCCATTGTTGATTGCTGGTTACACTTCTGTGTTAGATTCATATAAACCACTGTTCAGCATTTAGAGTATATCGTTCTGTGGGGTATAAATAAAATTCTAGTGAAAAGCGTTTTTGTTCAAGATTCCCACTGGTTTAGGCAACAGTGAATTATTATACGTCAAACTGTCGCGTTTCACTAATTCCCCAATGAATTTTTGTAACGGAATGTCAAAAGAAATTTTCCACATATTCATACAGTATACTGTACCGACTGGTCACAGTGGAGTTAAAAAGTTTTTCATTTACTTTTTTGTTGGGTGGGAAAGAAAAGCTTTAAATCTTTCCCCACTGATTTCATACATTTTTCATGTTAACACTCCACATGTTATTGTACTGAGAATGCGCCAACAAAATCGTATTCTTTTATCAACAATTCTCCATACTAAAGCTATTCTCCTATTCGGTAAATTCTTGTGTTTGGTCCAAATTACCGGCACTGAATTGCATCAGTTCTCCACCTCTGGCACATGTAGGCAAACATACCAAAATATTACCTCATTCATAATAACACTCGAATATCCTGTCTAGTTTCAATGGCATTTAAAGTAGTAAAGTACACGACAGGATCGCATAAGCCATCAACGGAATGTTATGTCTATGCTTAACACGAAAAATAATAGCAATATGGAATCCGTTGAATATAGACGGCACATTTTCAAATTATTCTCTGGTGAATATTCTTCTCTTTTTTTTTCTGTTTTGTTGGCTCGGTTCCTTCCTCTATGCAATACAAAACAGTCAACGCTTTTGTATTTTGTTTTGTTCTCTGTTGTTTTTTTGGGGAATAAAAATAAATAAATAATATGCTTTTTTGCTAGTTGATTGTAAAACATAAAAACCGTTTTTAACTCTAAAAAATTACAAGAAACATAAAGAGGCAACCAACAACCACCCAACAAAATAAAATTGGAACATTGAAAGAACAAAACATGAAACATTGAGAATAACATAAAATATAAAAATTGTAATGGTATAAAATAACTGGAAAATGAAGGATATTCTATATCAGATGAGATGGAATTGAACAACAGATTACAGTAGGACACAAAATAAAAAGAGAAATGAGAACAGAGGAACTGATTATTATGGACTGATGTTATACCTCTGTGTCCTTTTTTTTATTCACCGATTGATCCCATTGGATAGCGACCAACTGATTGGATCATTTCAATGGTAAAAAGAAAACTTTTAACCAGATCAGCATCATAAACGTTGTGTCCTGTATTTGGCCGCACAATTGACATTACATCATATCAAGATTTAACTAAACGGATGCGATTAGAGTTCAATGTTTTCCACCCTTCATTTAGTACTGATGGTTTTTTATTCTTTCTATTTCTGCATAATGTTGATTTCCATTCATCTATGGAACTGTTTCTACAATGAAAACGATTGTTATGGTTATGTGTCAAATGAAATTGAAGAAATCAACGGGATAAATGAAATGATATTTTTTCCATTTCTTGTTTTTTTTTTTGCTATTGTTGAATGCTCTTTAACATTTAGTATGTCCATGGATAATAAAAAAGTTGAACTCCTCATGACGTATGCAATTATGTTTTCTGTTATCCCAAGTAATGTGGTACGGTAACCCCAATATACAATGGTGAACACAACAAGAGATCGCTTATCATTTGAAAATAAAACCGATATGGTTTAACTGTTAAATAGTTGTTATTCAATGTGGTTTCTTATACAAGTTACAGTTACATTTGGGATGGAAAAATAGATTTTCGCGTATCCTAGCACAATCAACACCATATCTAGTTACATTCATTTTATGTTTTTGAATTGACCCCCAACCAGAATCATAGAGAAATTCCAAATAGGAAACACTGAATTCATTTCGAAAATGGTTCTTTATTCTCTCACACCACCCACAACAAGAGGCAAAATCGTGAGACAACTAGATGACATACAGTTACCAAACGAGATAAATGTTTGTTCAGTGTGACAGTATCATTTGCTTAGAGAAGTCATTCTCTGGTGCTGCCTCCTCTACACTGATGAATATTTGTGAAGCAAATAGAAGTTATATTGTACAAGATATGAATAAGATATACATTAATTAAGTATGAATGTTACTAAAAATATGCGACAATGATAAGAGCAAATACACTAATTTCATCTTCCCTTTTTTATGGTGTATGTGGATGTATATGTTTGTATACAGATGATGACTACCAATGCAGTAACTGTAGAGTAAACGATGTCTTCAAACTGTGGATTTCAATGGTTTCAATGGATATGTTTCCCCCAAACTGGAAAACGACAAACATCTTCAGTCAAATGGCCAGCTGAACGACATGCTAAACAACCATCAATGGGGAACCCGTCGAAATTAAATGGGGCTCAAATAATAATTTTTTCCTTGTTTTATATTTTTTTTTTTTTTTGCTTATTCTTGAATGACTACAGAATAATAATGAATAAATTTTATTGTAATTCAGCAGAGTTCATTTTTTTTCCTCTTGTACTGTCGGTGCGTTTTTAGCATAAAAGTACATAATTTTAATATGACATTTATTCAAACAAAACGGATCCAAAATGGGTGATGATATCCACCATATTATACAATAAAAATATAGAATATAAAAATCAAAATAACTGATATCGGTAAAGGCTATAACTTTGAAACAAAGATATTGTTAACTTCATCCAAATCTTTGTTGTCTCTTTTATATTTTTTTATTTCTACTGGTTTTTCTTGGCCAATCCATATACTTAATCCAAATATCGGTTGGGGTTGAATATGAAGATGTTGAAATAGGATAAATAAAAACCTCAGAAATGGCAAAGAATTATTTTCTCTTTGGGAAATAAGTCAGAACATGAAGGCAATAGAAAAAAAGAAAATAACTGAATGATATAAGAGAAAATTTTCTTTTCGTTACCCATTGCCTTATTATCTACCAATAAAAATGAAATAAGATGGTATAATTTTTTTCCACTTTCGGTCAGATTAAAACATTAAGATAAAAAGAGATTTTATTTTTATATTTTCTCGATTGTGTACCATCACTAGGAGTGAACTGGAAACAAAGAAAAAAAAAAAGAACGAATTACATCATATTAAATGGGATAAAATATGGGCAAAAAAGAACCGATTGTAAGAAAGCAGTCAAATCACACAAAACCATATGAAAGAAATGTTAGAGTCAACTAACAAACAGATGAATAAAAAGAATAATATAAAAGAAATCTAAAAAAGAGTTCTTTCGATTTAGCTTACGGCTAGCACGAACACAAATTTATATGAAAAATGTTGGAAAAGATGGAAAATTCAACCTCTACATGATTCATTTTATTCGTCGAACAGGAAAAAAAAAGAAAAGTAATTCTTTTATTTTAGATATTTTAAAGAATATCCACTGATCAAAACCATCTCATATGAGTCGACTATCTGAACTGGAGGTGGTTTTTTAGTGGCCCCCATTTGGAGTGGGATGATAACAAGAAAATGAGGACCAAACAAATGTAATCGGTAAAAGAATTCCAACTACATATTCATTTTGCTCTTATATTTGGATGCATTTCTTCAAATAAAAAAATAAAAATGAAATCATTCAATGATTCTATTGAATTGTATTCGATAGATTCATGTTCATAGCATACGATATACTTTTATTTATGTATGTAAACTGTGTTCGCTATCTACAGATTTGGAGGTAATTTTATCATTTGGAAAACACAGAGAATATAAATCCGTATGTTGAATAGTAATAAGATTTTGTTCTAACCAAAATCGATTGAATTTTTGTGTTTTCGCTCAAACAAAGTAGAATTTAATGTGGATACCACGAGATACGCGAATTGGATAATCTCAGACGATCGAATTTTTTTTTTCTACACTATTTTCTTTTTTTTATATTTCTGCAGAAGATTTGCAAACGGCAAGGAACAGTAGCAAACGATTGTAAGACATGTATAGTATAGATAAAATGCAAAAAAGTACAAGAAATAAAGTAAAAATGAATGAAAATGGAATATACAGTTTGAATCGAAAAAGAATTGGAAAAACTTGATCCACATGGAAAACATAAAATAATATCGAATACCTAAACAGTTAAAATCGTATAGATTTGTTACAGTTGATTGGAAACCAAAGCACCATCACGCCATGGGATCAATATTGGGTCGATTTCATTCCATTCTGACGATTAAATGGATCACAAAAACGATCCACTCTTGTCTATTTTTGTATAAAAAAAGTGATGCGGTCATTTCAATATTATTGACAGTGGCTGGTTTATTCGTCAATTCAAAGTTATTCAGCTAAAGAATTTATTCGTTTAATGTATAATAACATTGAAAGTATAAGCTCACCGTTTTTCTATTTTTTTTTATTCGGGGGTGGATATCCCATTGTTTTCTAAACGCATATGTGAATTCATTGTCACATCAAAAAAGAAACAAAATCGAGATGAAGCAAAGGAACGAATTTATCAGGAAAAATCCTAAAACGATAATATTAAGTGAAATCTAGGCGACCATCCCATAAATGAAATCAAATGAATTTTAACTATTGTTGAAGAGATTCATCAGCAACAACATATACCCTCGAATAACAGCGCATAATGGATAAACATCTGAATGTCCTGAGATGAAAATGAGGGGACGATCCGCCAGAGAAACATCACTGGGTCATCAAATAACCCACAAGTAATTCTTATGGCCAGTTATTTGAACGATGGGCTATACCTCTAAACATTATATGATAATGGCATATGTTGAGGGTAATCATGTGGCTGCTTAATATTAAAAGAGATTCATTTAGGATTGTAAAAAGGAAATCGTATATACATAGAATTCCTTTTTTTGTGTGCCCATCAGCAGGCCCAAACTGGATCACAATTGAGGGTGAACCAATCGAGACACAACGGGGATTGTGGATCATAATAAACGTGAAGTAAATTTCATTTTTTTTTTCTGTTCACTGTTTATTCAATAAACGCTAAGATTCATTATTAACATTTTAGGAAGTTTTTAGCTCAAAGCTAAAAAAAACGTTTACAGATTAAATATGTAACTTCCTCTAAGAGTAAACAAATAAAAATAACTTGTATTAAATGGCAATATATGGAATTGGTACTAAGGACAAAGTTGTCGGAGTATACAGTGAACACTGATGGGGAGTATATACACAGGATACGAGATCTTCAGTTTGATGAGTTTGGGACTTTGGAAATGAGAATGGGAAACGAAACAAAATCATATAGCAATCGCAATGGATGTTTCACCATACAATAGAGAATTTTTAGACCTTCTTTCTTATAACATTTCAAAGGTGGAATTGTGAATTTTCATCTTAATACTTTTTCTATGGACTATAAGAAAAATTTCTACAATATGGCATCATATAATTCATGTAAGGGACATACCGTACATAGTCACATTAGAATCTAATCCATTTGAACGGATTGTATCCAGAATATGAACTCAACGGGGAGAAAGAATATGGCATTTCAACTGAAGTGCTGAGATGGAACCAAAGTCAAAAGTGGTTTGGATGTCGTTTCGTTTATTTTTTTTTTTTCATTCATTTGGTAAACGGTGAAGATAAGTTATGCAATATTTTCCGGAAATTGTTATCGCTTATACTTTGGAAATCACGTAAGAAATCGTTTTCCGGTCTTTTCAATCAAATGGCAGAGAAAATATAGATCGGAACACTTTTAACGGATTTCGTTCTTATTTCAGGTTTTCTTTTAACATTTTCTTATTATTCGTTTGCCATACAAGAAATCAAATGAAATTTTCTATTTGTGTCTACAAAGTACCATCATTGAAGGCATCGAATCGAAAATATTGAAAGCAAATGGAAAAAATATTCCAACTATATCATCATTCTGTTTATTTCACGAATACAAAGAATATTTCATTTCGATCGGTTTTTCGCTTTAGTTTCCTTTCATTTAGATTCTGGTCCAATAAAATATTAACTAAAAAATCGGTTATACATTGGTGGTGGTGTCAATCGTCTAAATGAATTGAAATGTAATGAAAAAAGAAAGGGAGCTGTTTTTAAGCCGCTTTTCTGTTATTTTTCCCACTTAACTGCAAATTGTTTTTTTTTCTTTTCGTTGGCACTGAAATAAAATTTCCAATATTATCCTTATCACATAGAGAAAATTCAATTTTTTTTTTCATTTATTTAATATTGACAACTGATTCAAAGAGTTTGGAAAATTAAAATCGTGTAAAATTGTAATGGAAAAATAGAAGGAAAAAGTGGGAAAACTTTTCTCTTTTTTAAGCTATTCAATTTTTTAATTAACCACCAAAGTTATTTTCTCTTTTTATACAATTTCATATAATACTCGATTCCCTTTCTACTGTGTACTTCGATATTTTTTGCTGTCTTTCTTTACGGTTAATAATCAGAAATCGTTTCAAACATGTACACACAATGATTATTAAATATTTTTCCAAAGAGTTGTAATAATATTGATTCGGACGTGTTTCTCAACCACTTGAAATTTTCTGGGTAATAAAATGATGAGCTTCAACACCCTTAGGAGATTGTAATAATGTTATTTTCCAAATGATGGTCATAATGATTTTTCAATTCACTCGTTTTTACCAATCGTTACTTACTATGAATGGGTAACAAGCGCCCTCGTCTCAATTAAAGACGATTTACACGAAAGTTTATAAAACATTCAATGATAATATTTACCTTTGATTTACTGCAACATTTCCTAATGAAATTCCATTTTTCAATTACAGTAACATTGAATAGAACTGTTGGATTACTGTCTACTTTACGATTCAACGGAACCAAAATTGAATAAACAAGACAAACCGATGCCGATGGAACTAAGCAAAACTATAAAATTATTTATAGTTTGAGGGCCTAGATGTCGCTTCACTGATCAATTGGATCAGTCACTATAAAATGAACCAACCTTGGGAACTACCTTCACGATAAACCAGATGATTGATGTAAATGCCCTCTGATAATGAAACATTCCATGGCTCCATAAAAAAAAATTGTGTAATTGATTTATTTCTATCAGGTGAATCTACGCCGGTTATCATCGGCTGATAAGAGCAGGTGTGAAACTATACAAAAACACGATCGTTGTCTTTTGTTATAGTGTTGGTGATACAAACCCATACTCGTAGAAACGGACGCTAAATATTGAATCCATTAGTTCCTTAGTGCTCCTTAAAAAGCTTTAAAGTCATTTAAATATTTAAAAAACATAACACAAATTCTATTTTACCTGTCATTTAGCAGAATTCAAAAGCTGATCTGAATGAAATAGAATTTTTTTTCTTTAAATTTTATATGTTTATATTCTGCTTTCATTCAATCGCATTTAAGCGGCTTAAATACAAAAGTAAATAGAAAACCAACACCGTCCAATGCCATGTGTAAGTATATGACTCTACGCCCTCCACTACTAAGTAATAATCAACATTACCTGTGTATACAATATGCACAGGTAAAAGTAAAATAAAAAAAAATATCTCTCCACAAAACACTATGAAATTCAAGAATCAGGTAAGCTTATTACCGTATGATTTTCACATCACTGAATCAGTTTGAGTTCAACCATCCATCTAGTCGTGATTCAGTTTTCATAATTCTTACCAAAAAAATAAAAAAAAAAAACAAAATTTTGGTATATAGAGAAATAATAAAACAGATTCAATAATTCATTTCAATTTTTATTTCTCATTTCATATTAGTGTTGTTGTTGTGTTAATAAAAATTCTCAGTCAGTTTAATGAGTTTATAATTTCTCAGTGTTGGATACAAAGCGCAACAATTAGACTCATCATACACAACCTTTGGATTTACTGTGTATACATTTTATATTTTCGTGTTTTATTTTTGTTGTTATACCCATTGACTAGTAGTGTTTATTCAGCGTTTCTATTTGATGGCATTATTTTACAAAATGAAGTAACATACAGTGAATATTTGAGAGAGAAGAAAAAAAAAATAAGAATTAGTGCTTCATCATATTAATCGGATAATTAACGTTAAACAGGTAAATGTGATTGTCATAAACGGATTTTAAACAAATGGATTACCCACCCCAAAACGAAAAGGATATTGTGTGATCGTGAATCTAGTGAAATACAGTGTGAATTGAATCAATTTTCTAACTTAGTGGCCATAATTGGTTTCAAGTATACAAAATTTTTATTTTATTCTTGTTCTCTTTCTCTCGTTCAGGTGATTCTTTCTTATTTTTATTTTCTTTCATTCCTATATGAAAGAGTTTCTTTTCTTCATCGACAACAAGTTGGTTGGTTAGACGGTGATCTTATCTTATACTATACGTCCAAGAACTTTTACATGATTACGTGTACGGTTTTTCTCTCTTTTTTTTTTTCACCGCATATTAAAATAAAATATACAACCGAATGAATATAAAAAAAAAAAAAATAAGTAACAAGCAAACAGACAACGGAAAAAACGGGGAGAAGAAAGCATACACCGTATTGGATCGGTTGTGTTTTATTTTATAATATGTAACTATATAGTTCTTTTTTGTGTATTCAGTCTGTGATACTAAACTACGTGTGCTGGTACATAATTAAAAGGTTAATGAGCTCTCTGGTGAAGTTCTTATTTCATATTGATATACTCTCATATTTCCTTGTTCACATCTCATATTGAATCATTTCAAATGTTGTCAATCGATTAAGATACTCAATTCTAATACCATCACATTGATATCTATTGAATAAATGGATAACAATTAAACTGCATTTGAAGGTTAATTGAAATTTAAATATTATGTGTGCATTCAATGATAATAAAAAGGACAATTTAAAATGTACTTCAAAGTGAATTGGTTTAGAACAATTTTTTTTTTTTTATGTTTGAATGGAATGAAATAAAACGATGTGGAATGTATGCATGACAGTGTATTGAATATTAAAATAAATGGTTCTGTTAACGGCAAAAACGGGTATTGAGCTTTTAATACCATTTGATTTGAATGAGAAGAGATCAGAAGCTGCTGTTGTAGTTTTTCTTTTTTTTTTGTTTGTTATAAAATAAAAATTGTTCAAAATCAATGGCGTTGATTTTTCATACGATGGCGGTGGTTAAATAAATAAATCAAATTAAAAAGAACACTAAGTAAACTGGTAAATACCGTAGCATGTCTGACTGCAATATTGATGAACTTGATGTTAAATAAAAAGGAATAATTTCTTTACCGCGATTAGTGTTATGTATCCATCAGTAATAGTTAAGTGTTATTTAATGGTAAATAAAATAGAAGTAGTTGATTGTTACCATTTCTAGTGAAATAAAATGAGACTAACATTGCCATGTTATAATAGAAAATTGTTTAAAGGTAACGAAAACAAAATCACGATGTTTTTATTTTATTACAAATGATGGATATCTGTAACTGAGACGTTGGTAACTCATTTTGAAAATTCTTCTGCTCTGTCTTGAAGTATTGTTAAAGATGAATGACCACGCAACCAAGAACCACGTTGCTCTTTTTCAGTTGCATTCATATTGTTACATTATAATTAAAGTGGTTCTTTGAAATCAACACAAAGTACACAGAATACTCAGCTATTCGTGAAGCTTTTCCTTTTGTGTCAGAATATCGTAATGGATTTATCTTTTGACGTAATGAAATCCAATTAAATTAAAAAAATCACCTTCACTGACTGTGTATGTGTGTTCGGATGAAATAAACATGTAAAAATTATTGGATTATAACAATTGCCATTGACAACATAATGATTTACCATTAATGCTAAGCGATCACAGTGTCAGCAACAATTTATTGTTCTCGTATTTTAATTGAAATAATTTTAATTTGTGAATTAAATGCGTTGACCAGCTGAATTGTGCATTAACTGAAGAAGAAAATTGCAAATTAAAAATTGTTTATGTGCGCCTATCGACGATTTAAAACAGTAAGAAATGGAACCAAATGTAAAGAAATTAAAATAGAAAATTTATTTTAATGGAAAAGAAATGAAAAGTTAAATTTGATTCAATAATTATGGATAAGTGAAAGCATTGCCGAAATTAATGTTAATTAGCAAATGCATAGATCGTGTAAATATCGATATTAATTATCTATACAAAATTGTATTTGGTATGAAACGATCTACACCATTAAATATGGGCAAATATATCAAAACAAACGGAACATAATGAATTGTGTTTGTTTGGTCAGTTTTTAAATATTTTAAGAAAGTAATGTCTTCTACTTTCAGCTTTAGTTTTATTACTTAGTTTCATTTAAATTCAATTTCAATGTATTCTAAACCGCAAATGTAATGATCCACAAATGACGAATTTTTTTTTTTTTATAGTTTTTTATTAAAAACTTTGGTTTATCAGCAAAAGTTTTCAATTGAATTGAGTACAGTTGTTTTTATTTTATTTCTTTCACCAAGTAAGTCTACATTATTGAACAATATGCTGCTTCATTGTATTCCAGTTTCTGTGTTGTATTTTTTTTTTTGTTTCATTCGATACATTTTTGTTCCGGTAGAAAAACCACCCATATTTTCATTGAAACAATATCGTTATTGTTTTCTTATATCAAAAATTCTAATAGCGTTTATTAAACACGCATTCAGTCTCACTTACCTGCGTTTAACAATTTATTTCAACGATATTTTTATTCTTTTCGATTAAAAAAAAGAAAAAGAAGAAGTCATTATTGTTGTTGTTTGATATTCAGTGTCGAATACCTTAAACCTACAAATACCATAATGTTCAGGTGTTTTTAACTCTCTATACTTGTATACCATCATTAAATAGATAGAGTGAATGAGAACGATATAGATAAAAACAGTACCACTTGAATAATAATTACAATGCCCAACTACAGATCGCAATGAATACAATGTTTTGTTGTTCCGCTGCACTATAACATACCATATTTATGATAGTTGAGTTTTAATATATAAAATCCAACAGTAACAACAACCAAAATCACCCAAATACAATCTGAGAACTTCATGAATTTTGACTCTACCGAACCAAATTGTAAAATAAAAATTGCATTGCAATACCAGAAAGTTGGTACCGACCAAAAAAAACAAACACCAGGTAAATTCTAAATAAATAATTGGGAAACGTTCTATTCATCTATTCACGGTGCAGAAAAGTTTTCGTCTACCTTTTTATTCGCTCACTCCCAAACAGTCAGAAAAATATTACTTCAGTATCATCTCACTTCTATAGTATTTCATTCCTGATTTTACTGTGTACTCACAATATTCCCAATTTGAATATGCAAAAATTATTATCTCAAACGTTTCAATTGTAAAGTTCTCTTTCTCATTTGAGTGTTATTTTTTTTTTAGTTTTATATTTGTATACTATAATTTTGTATGTTATTCTTCGGTTTTTTTTTTATCCATTCTTCCACACTGTAACACTATAAAATCATAAATTATGAAGCATTATGCAAAACATTTTTATACTCTGGTGGACAATGACTTCAACTTTATGCAATATTATTAGAGATCAAAACTCGAAAATCAAATAATAGAACTATTCATGACCCAGAATGCAACAGAGAAGATAGAAAAATAGTATCGTATCATGTTTAATTTGATAAAAAACTTTGCATAGATCGAGTTATTCGGATTACAATTGTTGAAAATAGAATGCAGTTTTTTTACAAGTTTTTTTCTCTCTCATTTACACCTAGAAAAGATGAATCTTTCATTCATTCAGTTTTTTTTTTTTTTGGATTATCATTGCAATGAATTTCATTTATTTTCACTTTCAATTGAATTCTATATTTTTCGGTTATGCTGTAAATTATGAATCTGTAGATATGTTACTCTTGTTTTATATTGTTTGGTTTATTATTATTGCGGATTACCGGTTGTTATTTGGGTGAGGTTAATTGATATACAGAAAATTTTTTATTTTCTGTCAGTTACGGTGAGTTTACCTTCAATAATTTCGGTGACTAAAGTACAGCAAAACAATTATCGTTAGTTTCGAACGTAATTAGAGTTCACGTAACACAATGGAATTTTGTGTGACATGGTTCACTGTTTTATTATTTGAAATAATTTTATGGTAGTTTTATCGTTTTTCTCGAGTGGTGTACATTCTCACTATAGATATTCATGTGATCTTTCACGTTCGTAATACACTGAAAATAAACATAAAGTAAAATAGAAACTAAATTTACTGTGAGATGATAAGGAACCTCATTGAGTTTCATCATCAGTTGGTTACATCATTCACCTTTTTATCAATTAGAATTTTTCTATTTTTTTTTGTTCTGTTGTTATCATCATACATCGATGGATAACTCGTGTGCTCACCTAGTTCTTTTCTTAATTTAGTTAAAAATAAAAATAAAAAAAAAAAATCAGAATAAATGAGAATCGTTATGCTTCCTACAATTCACAATGAGCACACCAACTGGTTTGTCCAGGTGGTGAACAAAAAAATAAAATAAAATCCGTTAAAACTGCTAAGAACTAAAACGATTGGAAGAATCAAAACGGTTTCCAGTTTACCATGTTACAATAGCAGTAACATACCTTTTGCTTCCATCAACTGGTGAAGTTAAAAGAATTGAATCATTATAATTTCATGTTTTACGTTTGCTTAGAAATTCTAGCACCTTAAGAAATATTTCTTACACTATTCATTTGTGATGGTTGAATCCGTTCATCGTCAAATGTTCTCTACAATTAAATTGAATTGTGCGGTTCATTCAATTTAATTTATACCAAAGTTGTCTGTTATGATTCAACTGTTTGTTAACAACATTTTGTTATCGCATATTATTTTAAACAATTTATAGGTATGATTATATTTAATATTAAACTGTCATCCGTATATAAATTAAAACATAATCTAATTGTATTATAATTAATTTTAAATATTTTGAGTGAAAAGTGTTTGTTGTTGACTGAAAATATACGCGAATTGTAAAAAGTATTTGCAGATGTCAAAGAATAAACCACAATATATAAATGAAGTGAAAAAATACATTGAATTTGGATTGTTTTTGGTGTACTTTTATTTAAATTTTGTTCATGTTAAACATACGGTGAATTATTTTATTTTATTTTTTTTTCTGTTTTTTGATGTTTTCATAGTCACCTGCTACATAATATTGGTATTAATCTGAATTCCATACTATAGGAACGTTAACTATGAGAACAACGCGAAATGAAATAACAACAGTGAAAAAAACAACAACACTGTAACAAGTAATGGGTAACAGAGTCTCATCCACACAGATGTTACCTAAATACATAGGAACCGATTGCAAACAATCAGGTGAAATAAAATTTGTGGAATAGTAAGAATACGATCCGTATACACAAGAAATAATATTTCTTTAATACAATCATAAGATCACACCTGAATGCGAATAAAACGTAAATTTAGTATAGAAGAGGTAGTGTGAATTGTAACAAATTCAAGTTCTCTGTAGTTGAGACTGAAGAATATAAAAGAAAAATCTCTCCAAAAGCCACATAATGTTGGTATTTCCTAAAGCTCATTCAGTATTCTGTACAGCCGGTGATATAGAGTACAACGTTTAATGGTTCTTAATACCATTATTATATGATAATACAAATTGAACAGCATCGCATATAAATCGCAAGAAAGTAACGGACCACTTATCACACTAAATCCAATAGCAAGTCTTGTGTTTTATTTTATTTTTTTTTTTCATTCTGTTTTAATTCTTTCAAGAAAATATTATATAATGGATTGTCGAGTGAATTCGTGTAATCATGTTTTCGGTCATCGATTTATTTAGAGAGAACGACAAAAATGTTTTTCTATATTTTACAAGTTATAACATTGGTGTTCTTATAGCCATAATCGTACAAGTCTCACCTGTCTATAAAGGTAGTTAACGAACCATTTACTGTGAACATATTAACGATTACAGTTAATCTGAATTCTTTTTAACAATTTCATCGCTTAAATTTAGTGATTATGAATTCATTTTGATTTAAATATGAATACCCACCGACTACCACCCCAAGAATATGAAGAGCGCCCAAACGATTATTATAAAAAAAATGTCTATAGGAAACCCTACTGCTTGAGATATTCCCTCTATATCTGCATAATTTAAATCTCTTTTTATTCCGTAATTATGATGTATTGAAATACAGTAATATTTTTTTTTTATGTAGGTCTTCACCACAATAAATTTATTATGCTCTTTGTAAATGAACACAGATTTTATGGTTTTATGAGTCTTATGATTTTAATTTTATTCCAATTTAATACAAAGTAACAAAAAATTAATGTTATAATGTCGTCATAATTTTTTTGTTTCTTGAATTTAAAAATAGATAACAGATAAAATGAAGTAAATTTTATTTTATGTTTAAAACGCGAAACAAATTTATGTGAAAACAATTACTCGACATGTATTTACTTGTAATCATTGAATACAAGAATTAAGTACTAAATGAGTTTTTATTTCATCTGCTGTACATACATTCCAGAAAAACCAACTCGTCTTATCATTCACATTATAATCGGATAAGTGATACCGCAATTCAATTAAAATGCTTAAGTACAAAACAATTTGAAAAATAATTGTTTTAACCGAAACCGGGGGTGTCATTATTTACGATCAGTTAATCACTTTGTCAATGATACCGAAATAAATACATTGAAAAAGTTGTGCTCATGAGTTGAGTTGTATACTTGGATATAACTAAACATGAAAACGATGAAAGTGAACAATTGGAATTTCTTGTGATGTTGAAAATCGTCATGAAATTATATGGTTTTTCTATTTCAATGATTTTTCATTGGTATGATGACAAAGTCCACTTGAATTCCACTACACTGATTTATGACAACTGAAAATCCTTAATTTGATTCAAATCCACGATATCACATTGTCACCAAATGACGAAGTAGAGAGTCATGGTAATAATTATTCGCACCTCTTGTAATCATCTCTATTTTAGATTTATCAACATTGAACGCGACTGGGTAACGACATCCGCAATTAACGGTATCAATAGTGGAATTAAACAACCAGATACAAAAGTGAAGAAATATTTACTTAGAATTCATGTTCATTTCATTGTAAAGGAGGTAGAAGGCTCATGAGGTGGCATAATGGTTATTGTTACAAGAGTGAGTATAGATTTTTATTAAATGAATCCAATCCCATTTTCCATATTTTATTCTTAATTTTATTATTTAATTCATTTCAATTTCAATTTCATTCAATTTTGGTACGGTCAAAAGAAAGAAAGGGTTGTGCATAGCGATGAAGTTACAAAATAAAAAAAAAAAATTATTTTGTAAATAAATAAAAACCGTGAATCATTTTGGATAAATTAAATGGCCCGTGTATTATTCAATATCCGATTTTGTAAAATTGAATCAAATTTGAATTGAATGTTGAAGAGCATAATTAACATAGATTTTAATACCCATTTCGGATTACAATGGAATATCTGTAGCATTTACTCAACTTCCGGTAAATTTTATGTTAAAACATGAGAACGAAATACAGTACAGTACAAAAAGCGTCCATATACATGGCAGCATTTCATTTCATTGCTCTACATTATAATTATGCTCTTTTATGTATACCACATTTCATTACTATTTTAAAATTGGAATCTGATGAGATGTAGATGTGAGTACATGACCATTTCGTTACATGTGTATTACGGAGTGGCTGTAGATGATTATGTCTACATACCACCTAAGAGTACATTTTGATAATTCATAATGTTCTGTAGCAATGCGTATTAACATAAAATCATTCATGTAATCGTTGTGAAATTGAAATCAATGTATCGTGAACATGCATAATTATGTTGATATTATTACATTGTATTTTGGGTGTTTCATAGCAAATTATTTATTATGTTTTATGTTTTTTTTTGTGTACTTTAATTTATTTATTTCTTATTTGGGTTAAACATCTTTAGGGTGACTATATTTGGATTGAGCCAGTATCTGGAAGGGAATTTGATGTTGCGATTGGTGCTCGTGTTATATCAGCCGAAGGTAGACGTATTCAGGTGAAAGATGACGATGGAGAAGAACAATGGCTCACTCCAGAGCGTCGGATCAAAGCGATGCACGGTACCTCAGTCCAAGGTGTGGAGGATATGATTTCCCTTGGCGATTTGCACGAAGCTGGAATTTTACGAAATTTATTGATCCGATATAACGAGAATTTGATTTATGTAAGGGTGTATACAATCTATGCTTATTAAATTTCAGTGATTCTACTAATTTGTATGATTTAAATCAATTATTTGTAGACATACACTGGATCCATTTTGGTAGCTGTAAATCCTTATCAGATATTACCAATCTATACGGGTGATCAAATAAAATTATATAAGGAACGTAAGATCGGTGAATTACCACCCCATATATTTGCGATTGGTGACAATGCTTATGCACACATGAAACGTTTCCGTCAAGATCAATGTATCGTTATCTCGGGTGAATCTGGTGCTGGTAAAACTGAAAGCACAAAATTAATTTTACAATATTTGGCTGCAATTAGCGGTAAACATTCGTGGATTGAACAACAAATACTTGAAGCAAATCCAATATTAGAGGCATTTGGTAATGCTAAAACCGTACGGAATGATAATTCATCAAGGTATTGTATTTCAGTAAACTAAAAACAAAACTAATTCAACGTGATTTGAATTGAGTCATCCAGAAATGAACTTATGATTTCTTATTTTACTTTTAGGTTTGGCAAATATATTGATATACATTTTAGCGGTGTCGGTGTAATAGAAGGTGCTAAAATTGAACAATATCTGTTGGAGAAGTCTCGTATTGTGTCACAAAATCCAAATGAACGTAATTATCATATATTTTATTGCCTCCTAGCGGGTTTATCAAATGATGAAAAGAATAAACTGGAACTGAGTACCGCAGCCGATTATAAGTATGTAAATTAAATGGTCTCGTATTTAATAGAATAGAGATGGGTAAAATGTTAATTAAAACCCATATCGAAATGGTTTTTCTCGTTTATTCATTTATTTTTTTTTCTATTGTGTATCTCATTTTAAGGTACCTGACGGGTGGCAATTGCATCACTTGCGAAGGACGTGATGATGCTAATGAATTTGCTGATATACGGTCGGCTATGAAGGTACTACTGTTCTCTGATCAAGAAATATGGGATATTTTAAAATTACTTGCCGCTCTACTTCATTGTGGTAATATTAAATATAAAGCGACCGTTGTCGATAATTTGGATGCGACAGAAATACCTGAGCACATTTATGTTGAACGTGTTGCCGGTTTATTGGGTGTACCAGTGCAACCATTAATTGATGCTTTAACACGGAAAACAATTTTTGCACACGGTGAAACTGTAATTTCAACACTGTCAAGGGATCAATCCGTTGATGTGCGAGATGCTTTTGTAAAAGGTATTTACGGACGGCTTTTTGTTCATATTGTAAAGAAGATCAATTCAGCAATTTATAAGCCAAAGGCGACATCCCGTAATGCGATTGGTGTACTCGATATCTTTGGATTTGAAAATTTTGACAATAACAGTTTTGAACAATTTTGCATAAATTATGCAAACGAGAATCTACAGCAATTCTTTGTACAACATATTTTCAAATTAGAACAAGAAGAATACAATCATGAAGCAATTAATTGGCAACATATTGAATTTGTTGATAATCAAGATGCTCTCGATTTAATTGCAATTAAACAACTTAACATAATGGCACTGATTGACGAAGAATCGAAATTTCCAAAGGGCACCGATCAAACAATGTTGGCCAAACTACACAAAACCCATGGCCATCATAAAAATTATTTAAAACCAAAATCCGATATAAATACAAGTTTTGGTTTAAATCATTTTGCTGGTGTTGTTTTCTATGATACACGTAGCTTCTTAGAAAAAAATCGAGATTCATTTAGTGGTGATTTATTACAATTAGTGAATGCTTCTAGTAATAAATTTCTTCAGTACATATTTGCTGAAGATATTAGCATGGGAGCGGATACTAGAAAACGTACCCCAACACTGTCAACACAATTCAAAAAGAGTTTAGATGCACTAATGAAAACGTTATGCAACTGCCAACCATTCTTTATACGGTGTATTAAACCAAATGAATTTAAGAAACCAATGATGTTTGATCGTGGCTTATGCTGTCGCCAATTGAGATACTCTGGTATGATGGAAACAATTAGAATTCGTCGTGCCGGATATCCAATCCGTTATGGTTTCAGAGAATTTGTGGAGCGGTATCGTTTTCTTATTCATGGTGTACCACCAGCACATCGTACTGATTGTCGTGTACAAACATCTCGTATTTGTGCTGCTGTTTTAGGTAAATCAGATTATCAGCTTGGTAATACTAAAGTGTTTTTGAAAGATGCTCATGACTTGTTCTTGGAACAAGAACGAGATCGTGTATTGACAAAGAAAATTTTAATCCTACAACGTACAATACGCGGCTGGGTATATCGTCGACGGTTCTTGAAGATGAGAGCTGCTGCCATTGTAATCCAGAAGTATTGGAAGGGATATGCACAAAGGAAACGGTATAAGAAAATGCGTGTAGGATATATGAGATTGCAGGCAATTATAAGATCACGGGTATTAAGTCAACGATTCCGACACCTTCGTGGACATATTGTTGGACTTCAAGCACATGCACGCGGTTACCTGGTGCGACGAGAGTATGGTCACAAGATGTGGGCAATAATAAAAATTCAATCACATGTGAGACGAATGATTGCAATGCGCCGTTATAAAAAGTTACGTGAAGATTATCGACAATATAATGAAGTGTTACGTTTAAGAAAACTTGAAGAACAAGAATTGAAACATAAGGGTAACAAAAGGGCAAAAGAAATTGCTGAACAACATTATCGTGAACGTTTAAATGAAATTGAACGACGTGAAATCGAACAGGAAATGGAAGAGCGACGACGTGTTGAAGTTAAGAAAAATTTAATTAATGATGCTGCTAAGAAACAAGATGAGCCCGTTGATGATAGTAAATTAGTTGAAGCAATGTTTGATTTTCTACCAGATTCAAGTAGTGAAGCACCAACACCACATACAGGTCGTGAAACTTCTGTATTTAATGATTTACCACATGCTCATCCAGACAATCATGATGTAAGTGAATACATTACAGAAGTTTATATAGTTTTGTTACGTATACAAAAACAGTTTGGTAAATTAAATTTTAATTAAATTGTAGGATATTATTGGACCAATGCATTCTGTATCTGAGGATGAAGAAGATTTAAGTGAATTTAAATTCCAAAAATTTGCAGCAACTTATTTCCAAGGCAACGTGAATCATGCATATTCACGTAAACCATTGAAACATCCCCTACTACCTCTTCATACACAGGGTGATCAATTGGCCGCCCAAGCATTATGGATTACAATATTACGGTTTACTGGTGATTTACCGGAGCCACGTTATAATACAATGGATAGAGATAACACATCAGTGATGTCAAAAGTAACAGCTACACTTGGACGAAATTTTATCCGTAGCAAGGTAAATTGATGTGAAGTTTGTTTTATTTTTTTTTCTCTTTTGTTACATACAGATGATGGTCATGAAGTTTAAAATTTTGTTACAATTTTGATTTGTTGAATTTATTGGATTTTATTTGAATTTATTCTTCTTTTTTTAGGAATTCCAAGAAGCACAAATGATGGGAATTGATCCGGAGGCATTTTCAAAGCAAAAGCCACGTTCAATACGTCATAAATTGGTATCATTGACGCTAAAGCGTAAGAATAAATTAGCAGATAATGTACGTCGTGGTCTACAAGATGAGGAATATACAGCCGATAGCTATCAATCCTGGCTGGAATCACGACCCACATCCAATTTAGAGAAGTTACATTTTATAATCGGCCATGGTATATTGAGAGCAGAGTTACGTGATGAAATCTATTGTCAAATTTGTAAACAGCTAACAAATAATCCATCTAAATCATCACATGCCAGAGGATGGATATTACTGTCATTATGTGTTGGTTGTTTTGCACCATCCGAACGGTTTGTCAACTATTTAAGAGCATTCATTCGTGAGGGACCGCCCGGTTATGCACCATATTGTGAGGATCGTTTGAAACGCACTTTTAATAATGGAACTAGAAATCAACCACCATCGTGGTTAGAATTGCAAGCAACTAAATCAAAGAAACCCATAATGCTACCAATCACGTTTATGGATGGTAATACAAAGACACTGCTAGCTGATTCGGCAACAACCGCACGAGAATTGTGCAATCAATTGTCTGATAAAATTCAACTGAAAGACCAATTTGGTTTTTCACTCTACATTGCTTTGTTTGACAAAGTTTCATCTTTAGGTAATTTTTAATTTGTGGTCTTTCGTTTTCTATCTATTTTTCTTTAGCTGGTGGCAATGAACATAAAAGTTAAATTGTTAAATTTATTATTTGATAAAATATATAGGAAGTGGCGGTGACCACGTAATGGATGCAATTTCCCAATGTGAACAATATGCAAAGGAACAAGGAGCACAAGAACGTAATGCACCATGGCGTTTATTCTTCCGTAAGGAGATATTTGCACCTTGGCATGATCCAATGGATGACCAAGTGGCTACAAATTTAATTTATCAACAAGTAGTACGTGGTGTTAAATTTGGTGAATACAGGTATGTAGTTATTGTATAAAAAACTTTTTAATTTATACAACGAAACGAAAAAGTTATTAAATTTTGGTATGATTAATTGGTAGATGTGACAAAGAAGAGGATCTGGCAATGATTGCTGCTCAACAATATTTCATTGAATTTGGTACTGATATGTCCATGGAACGTTTATTTACGTTACTACCAAATTTTATACCGGACTATTGTTTAACGGGAATTGAAAAAGCTTTAGACCGTTGGGGTGCACTAGTTTTACAAGCATATAAGAAAAGTTATTATCTTAAAGAAAAAGTACCTGCTGGCAAAGTCAAAGAGGATATTGTTAGCTACGCTAAATATAAGTGGCCATTACTCTTCTCTAGATTCTATGAAGCATACAGGTAAAAGATTATTTAAATTATTTTCACCGTAAATACTTTTCTCATATTTTTAAGTGCTAATTTTTTTGATTTTTCATCTCTTTTGTTTTATTGGAATCGGTTGTTTTCTTACTAAACGGGTGGTACCTTAACTCAACGTTTGTCATCTGTTATGAATTTTGTACAAATATAGAAATTCTGGTCCAAATTTACCGAAGAATGATGTTATTATTGCTGTGAATTGGACTGGTGTTTATGTGGTAGATGATCAAGAACAAGTTTTATTGGAATTGTCATTCCCTGAAATTACATCCGTTTCGAGTCAAAAAACGAATAAAGTTTTTACACAGACATTTAGTTTATCAACAATTCGTGGTGAAGAATTCACATTCCAGAGTCCAAATGCAGAAGATATTCGAGATTTGGTCGTTTATTTCCTAGAGGGTTTAAAGAAACGGTATTGTTAAAAAGTTTATTTTTTTTTTCTTGCTTATTTGAAGAATATAAAATATAATATGAAAATCCATAGTAATATGGTTACTGAAATAAATGAAAAACTAATTAACTTGTTTTTTTAGGTCAAAATATGTAATTGCAATACAAGATTATAAATCACCGGGTGAGGGTACCAGTTTCTTATCATTCTTGAGAGGTGATTTAATTATACTTGAGGAAGATTCGACCGGTGAAACTGTGTTAAATAACGGTTGGTGTATTGGTACTTGTGAACGTACACAAGAACGTGGTGATTTCCCAGCAGAGACTGTTTATGTCTTGCCAACGATGAGTAAACCACCTCAAGATATTTTGGCATTATTCAGTGATGAAGATGCACATCATGGCAGACGATTGAATGCCATTACGAATGGTAATACAGAACCAAGAGATCGTCCACATAATCTTTCGGAATATGCATTAGATCATTTCCGATTGCCACCAAAACGGTCAATGTCAAAAACATTAACACTCAGTTCGAAACGTGGAGCCACCGAAGAATTGTGGAGGTAATGATCAATATGATAAATGTAAATTGAAATGTTCATTCATTAAACCAATAAATTTTTTTTGTAGATATTCCCGAGAACCGTTAAAGCAACCATTGCTTAAGAAACTACAATTGAAAGAAGACTTGGTTGAGGAATCATGTTTCGCATTTGCTGCTATACTCCGTTATATGGGTGATTTACCAACGAAACGTTTAAAAATTGGCAACGAACTAACAGATAGTATATTTGATGGTCCACTAAAACATGAAATATTAAGGGATGAAATTTATTGCCAAATCATGAAACAATTAACCGATAACCGTAATCGAATGTCAGAAGAACGAGGTTGGGAACTAATGTGGTTGGCAACCGGTCTTTTTGCATGTAGTCAAGGACTGTTGAAGGAATTATTACTGTTTCTACGTAGTCGACGACATCCAATTTCCCAAGACTGTCTACATCGATTACAAAAAACATTAAGAAATGGACAACGAAAATATCCACCGCATCAAGTTGAGGTGGAGGCCATTCAACACAAGACTACACAAATTTTCCATAAAGTCTATTTCCCAGACGATACAGACGAAGCATTCGAAGTGGATTCATCAACACGAGCCAAGGATTTCTGTTACAACATATCGCAACGATTAAATTTAAGATCAAGCGAAGGTTTTAGTTTATTCGTTAAAATAGCGGATAAAGTAATTTCAGTACCTGAGGGTGACTTTTTCTTTGACTTTGTACGTCATTTAACCGATTGGATTAAGAAAGCACGTCCAACACGGGATGGTGTTAATCCACAGTTTACATATCAAGTATTCTTTATGAAAAAATTATGGACAAATACAGTGCCAGGAAAAGATCGGAATGCTGATCTGATCTTTCATTATCATCAAGAGTTGCCAAAATTAATTCGTGGATATCATAAATGCTCAAAGGAAGAGGCAGCTAAACTTGGTGCTCTAGTCTATCGAGTTCGATTTGGTGACAGTAAACAAGAACTACCTTCTATTCCGTAAGTTCACTTAATTTAACTGTAATTTAGTAATAGAAGTACTTTATTAAATTGAATTTTCTTTAAATCAGACACATGATACGTGAATTAGTACCAGCCGATTTGGTTAAAGTTCAAAGTACAAATGACTGGAAACGACAAATTGTTGCTGCCTATAATCATGATTCTGGAATGAGTCCAGAAGATGCAAAAATAACTTTTCTTAAAATAGTTTACAGGTAAATTCAATTAAAGCACATTCTATAATTAAATGGTTCTTATCAGTTAATGAAATTATCAATGATTTCGGTACAGATGGCCAACATTCGGTTCAGCATTCTTTGAAGTGAAACAAACAACGGAACCCAATTATCCTGAAATGCTTCTGATTGCCATTAATAAGCACGGTGTTAGTCTAATTCATCCGCATACAAAGGTTCGTATTGTAATCGTAGATGGTGTTTTTATAAAATACCCCAACACTCGAATCATAAGATTTATTGTTTTTAATGTAATCTTATGAATCTTCATTTATAGGATATACTGGTAACGCATCCATTTACGCGTATCTCGAATTGGTCATCGGGTAATACATATTTTCACATGACCATTGGTAATTTAGTGCGCGGTTCAAAATTACTTTGTGAAACATCATTAGGATATAAAATGGATGATCTGTTAACATCCTATATATCTCTAATGCTCACCAATATGAATAAACAGCGTACCATACGAATTAACTAAAATTTATCGTTATACTCAATGTAATATCCAACATATTGGTAACAACAGAGACCACCAACCAGTTTACCGTTGAAAATGAAGAACAAAAAAAAGAAAGAAATCATTGGATATTTATTGAAATAATATCCATTTTAGAAATCATTGGATACAATGAACGATTTAAATGGGTGGGATGAAAAACTCGCCTCACACAGCTGGTGAATTTTCTTTTTAAGTGTGTGGGCATTTCGTTTATAAGCTTACAGCAGAAAAAAAACAATATAAGTAACAATCTTTCTAATTTAGTTTCATAATCACAACGTATAAAATGATATCATTTTCAATTAAGGCATAATATCTTATCCGTCCGTGAAGTTTTAATATCATCATTATATTCCGAAAGTCTTTAATCTAATAATAGTCTTCTTCTCTTTTTATTTTTCTTTTTTATGAATTGATCATTAAAAGTTATTATAAATAATTTATTAGTGATGGATTTTAATATTGGGTACATCTTAAATTCATATGATAGAAAAATCATCAGCTAGACATTATTGGATATCATAATAATTAAAATACGTTTCGTCATAATTAATATAATTAAATGTAGTTAAATAAAATCATATGAATAATTATTATAAATATACTCTGGATGGACTTTAAGAATTGTTGATTATCGTTAATTATTAATTTATGAATATATAAAATTAATGATTGAAATAATTAATTTATTTTACATTTTTGGTTAAGTGTATATGATAAACTAGTAGATGAAATGTATTTATTTTTTATTAGGTGAAATAAAGTATATGATGAATATATTGATAATAAAATTATACAATTATGTTTTATTACCAGTGTTTCGAAGTTTTCTTACTTTGGCTTTAGTACGATTTATGCATCAATTGAAATACCAGAATATGTTGCTTTTGAAAAGATAAGCGATATGAACTGGGGAAAAGAAAAATTACCTGCTACATGTATGGTCGCCTGTTCCTAGTAGAAAAGAAAATTTAAAAACATTCCAGTTTCCTAGAAATTTTCCAAATGAAGTGCGATATATTGGATCAGGCGAACATAACATCAGGAGAGAAAATGTATACTCGTGTATGAAGTGGTGCCCTCATCGGAAAAACTGTCAACTAAAAAAGAGAATTTTCTGAAAATTCAAAAGTTTCAAAAATTCTTCTTCTTCTCTGCTGGACCTTAGTTCAACTCACTAATACTAATGCAATTTGCTACACCGACACAGTGCATTTATTACAATAACAATTTTGAAACTTTTGAATAAAAAATTTAATTTTCCTTTTAAACTCCTAAATCTATGCAAGGAAATTGATCCAAAAGAAATTTGTATATTTGAAATTACATACATTCAGGAGTTTAAAGGAAAATTCTAATTTTTTTCCAAAAGTTTCAAAATTGTTGTTGTAATCAATGGTTTGTATAGGTGAACAAATTTGCATTAGTATAAGTGAATCGGGGATTTTTTGAATTTAACTTTTATTAGACGGAAATTACCTATCCTATTGCAAATTAATACACCGAAACGAAGCATTGATTACAACAACAATTGTGAAACTTTAAGTTTTCCAGTAATTTTATTGTAGTTTTCTTAATTTGTAATAAATGATAAATGTTTGCACAATTAAACCCTAAACTTTCGCAAGTACGGTCAAAATACCACTCCATCCCAATAAGATTAGAAGAGTGTAGGTGATGCCTTATAGTTTCGATATAAGGACATTTTTAAATACATTTTTCCTAGCATTTGTATGGGGATCTACAACTTCATATATGGACTATTAATTAATGAAGGTGAATTAAACTTCAATTTTCAGGTGAAAGCTTCATATTTTTATAGCTTTCATACGCAATGCTACTGTTACATTAAATTCAATTCGTTGAATATCTTCAGTGACTGAACAGATTTTGATCATCATCTATTTATTAATTAATTTCAATCGTGATCCATATAAACAAGAGTTAAAGGAACGATATTCATTGATCCATAATATTAAACGCTGTACATAACTCATCCTTTAGTTTTCTAATTCAAATTTTGAGTGGATTTACTAGAAACGGCGCTTGGAGAATTGCCAACATATAAATTGGCATTATTATTTTACTTGTGAAAGTGAACTAGAATGGTTTTGCTACTCGATATTGTGTGGTTCACAATTCTCACGATATCAGGTGGATCATTACTTTAAATTCAAAATTATTATTAGTTTCGGAAATTCAATCGACAACATAACCAGAGGAAATTGAATACTTCACGTATACAATCAATTCCAGATATTCCGTAATACGATGAATACAGTTTCATGGCATATTAAGATGTTCAATCAAACAAATAACACCAAGTAAAGGAATCATATTAACTTTCTGTATTATTTCTTTCATTATAAAACAATTATTAAATTTATTATTATTATTCCATTCATTTATGATAATTCTTATTTTGTTTTTTATTGTTTACAAAACATAAATTCCATTCAGGTGTAATTAAATCAAATGTATGATGAACTGAATGCTGTGAATTAAAATAAAATGAGAAAGAAAAAAAAAATAATTGAGTTTAAGAAAAAAATTTGTCCCACGTCTTAAATATTGGCTAGGTGAAAAACAGCACAACAGTTTTTTTGATACGTTATACAATTGTATTGGACAATAGAAGAAAAGATGATAGTGATGAGTACAGTTTCTCCCATACTTAATAATTTAGATGAATTGTTAAAAAATTCATCTAGGTACTTATACATTTCTTACAATTTTATGCAATTTCCCACGCATTTTTTATCAGTTCATATTATGTTTTATTTAGTTAAAAAAAATTTACCGTAACAACATTGAAATTACACCTGTTTATCAAAGTGGCCGATCAAAATAAAAAAAAAAAATTTTATTTTGTGAATACAAAATATTCAGTCCAGTTAAAATGAAAACTTTTCGTCGTTTATGAAGAAAACTCATTAAATTTCAATCTTTGCCATTCACCCTTCCAGATACAAGTGGTTTATATTCCACCAGTGAGACTAAATAAAGGGCATTGCTGACTTAAAACATCAGAATTAAAGAACACAATCTAATGCTGTAATTATTGCAACAACACAATTGATGGGAAAATCTTTTATTTTTTTACTTTGTTGTCTTTAACTTCGTTGTCTTATTAAAAAAATAACAAAACATGAAACAAATAAAATATGAATCTCTTAAATTATATACTAAAATTGTCTTGTTACTCTGTTATAGATTTTATTCTTATATACACAACATAATTTTTCACCCAACGTTTTTGTTTTAAATGTGAATGGATCAAATAGAAGTTTAGTTTTTTTTTTTCCTTTAAATATTTTCTGCTAAAATGTACAGAGTTTAAACTAATTTCATTCCAACTACCGTACACTTGATTGAAAACAAAAGGTTTACGTGTAAGAATATAAATAATGCAGTCATCATAATTTAAATGGCATACGATTTTCCTTCTGATTATTTTTGAACCGTTCAGTTCATACCATTAAAAATAGAATAACAATAATAATATTGCATGAATTAGCTATACATACACTTGGCATTATTCAAGACAATTTAAAGTTTTTGGGGGCTGCGTTATTGCCACGCGTAATTATGTTACACTGAAATAAAAATTCAACATAAGAAGAAGAAATTCACAGTCGTGGGAAACCAAATGCTTAAGATATAAATATTTTTTATTTTTTTATTTAATGACTAGTTGTCTTATGTTCGGTCAAATGTCTTATTGAAGTTTAGTGCAGTTGAAATTGCTTGATATCCGAAAAAAATGCAAAGACAGCAAAAGAACTTTAAGAGTTTGACTGTCGAAATGGAAAATCCTTTTATTGTTTCAATATTTTCACGGTCATAAAATTTGTCTCTGACTTTGCCATTGACATAAAATTAATAGCAGAAATTAGCTCAGGATCACGGGAAAATAATTCTCTGTATATTTTTTTATAACTTTTAAAACAATTGATGCCTGAAATCCATTGAACCATTACAATATTTGATATTTTAAAATTCACCCATTTTTCTTCATTTGTATACCGCCCCGATGCACTGAAAACCATCAATTGTAATTTGGCAAGGAAGTTAAATTGGAATTGCATTGTTATGTCAACCAAAAGAAAAGCAAAAAAGAAACCAAAGACAAGAGATAGCAAAAACAGACTTTTACTATCCCGGTCATGAAGATTTACGCATTACATCGTAAAATACATTAACTTGTGGGTACAACCAAAACTATCTAATAAATATTTTATGTATAAAAATATGTCTTTATTATATGAATATTTCTTCATTTTTTTTTTGTTTCTTTAAATTATGATATTCTTATATGACTTTGTATTAAAGCATACATACAATTTCATTAATAATCCATCAAGGTTTGTCTTTTTTTTTCTTTAAAATAAATCCAATACATAATCAAAATAGTCATAAAAACGGATATAATTAATGCTAATACAATTCATCCGTTCAAAATAAATTAATTTTTTATATTTTTCTCATTCTCATACTCTCTATTTTTCATATTTAGTTTAATTTAATGGAATTGTGATAAAAATATGATTTGTTGATTCTACTATTTCAAAATTTTTTGTTTTTTTTTTTTTGCTATACGAAATTTTGTTGATTCGATATTGTTATAAAATATTCAGTGATAGACATAATGCTGAGTCTTAGTTATGAAAAATCATTATTTCATAAAACTGTATAAAAACTAATATACAATTCTTGATTGTATATATGGAAAAAGGACTGTATTTCATATGACATTGGGATGAAAAAGTTTTACATGGGATGGTAAAACTCAATATACGAAATGAGTTAAGTGAAATCACTGTACTACATAGTTTAAGGAATATGATGGGAATATAAAAGTTACATAAAATATTACTAAATTGCATTTTCACTCTTTTGTCGACATAGACTTAAAACTAGAACAAAAGATTCCGGTCTTTGTTTGGCATTCACGACATCAGAAGAGTTACTAAAGAAAATATTAATTAAAAACTAAGAGATGACGAAAGAATAATTATAATTACTTAGGACTATTCGCAAATTTTTTCTCACTTAAAAACGAAACGGTTTCAAATTTATGTTGAATTTCAATTTCAATTTCAATTTTAAATTTAACTGAGAACAATCCCATTACAGAATCCAATTCACAGTTAAATTATTTGCATATTTGCATAATTAAAGAATCCTATCAATTGGATTCACAATAGGAATGCTAAAATAATGATGTACAGTAAGTGTAAAGTACAACAATAGCAATAGATACTTAATTTATAATACAAAGGACGATTCGATTGGAAATGTCATAGATAAACTAATTTAAAATATAGTGGGTTATATCAGAGAATTATATTGAATTTAATTACCAAAATGGATCATGGCATACCACCATGAGCATTCCAAGATACATCTGATATTGATGGCAATGTCGCCGTACTATTTGTTGCACTATTTCCTGGATTATTATTGTTACTACTTGAATTATTATTATTGTTAGTGTGACGAGCTCTCATCACTTCATCAGCTGGTTGACAGTGGGGTCTTGGTCCAGGCTCCGGTGTATATGTAAATGTAAGTCCAGTCGCATAAATTATACCATCATTTCGTACCAATGAAATAGGCACTTGTGTTGGCTGTCGCACCTGGAATAAAAACACACATTCAATTAAATAAGATTTAACGAATCAAACTGACCTTAAACTATGGCCTTAATTATACAAATAACAAAAATAAATCAAATTTCATGTAATGAATACATTAATGATCCACCGGATGATATTAATTTTCAATAATCGTCATCTCCGTGATAGAGATCATCAACGTCTTATGACTTTTTTTTTGTTTGTAATTCATTACTATCATTAAATCATATGACTTACCCATAGCCATTCACCGCGAAACTGTGAAATGTCTGGTACTACACATAGTAACGCTTCAGCACACCGATACATCGTTTCCGCTTCAACATCACCAAACCATACTTGTAATTGAGGTGTAAAATTATCACCTGATAATTCTAACATAGCTACATCACCACCCCCATTCAAATTTAATGAATTTACAATTGGTACTGGTGTAACAGGCGATCTATAAATAATGAATAGTGTTCAATAACAATCAATTGGGAATTAACTTATGTTATTGCTTACCGGACAGGTCCCATTCCTTCAAAGAACTGATATTCAGCCTTATCGGTAGAAATAATTGTCCAACAAGCACCATCGTTTATCATTTCCTTATTCGGTTCTTTTGGACATGGGGTCGCTTGAAATTGAATTATTTTCTCCTGAGACAAACATAAATACATACGTTCTGTATCTTTCATATAAAAGGCACACTTGTGTAATTGTGAGACAGGATCATCTGCTTCTAGCAGTGCCATTTGTTTATCCACTTTTCGTATTATCAGTCTCGGTAATGCCATACCAGTTACAGAACAAACTAATTTAACTGTGGCACCATAATGTACATAACCATCGCGCACCTGAAACTCTTCTGATTCACTTTCGTTGTCATCTAGTAGATGAATTGTAAATGCACCCCATTGCGTTGAACTAGCATGAAAATGTCCATTTTCAACATGTAAATAACGAGTTGATACTGTTTGCGACCGTAGACGATTAAATAATGCAACATTTGTTCCACTTGCTATGCATAAATCAGCATTCTTTAAAGATTGTTTCTTTTTACTTGGCTTTGATATCACTTTAATACGTTTTGAATGAAATACACCAATATCATGTCCATTACCATAGAACATTTTCACCGATAACATAAAATGTTTTCGTTTATCCGAATCCGATATGAATAAGGTTTTAGCCGCACAATATTGTTTTCCATTATTTAAATCTAACTGTTGCATATCCTGATCAGAATTACCAATCCCAATGAAGGCACACAATTGGGCACCAGATTCATTTTCACCTTTCCGTATCATCTCCTCTTGGCGATTTCTCCATCCGTTGCCAAACAAATAAATGCAGGGCGGCGGACAAAAGAAACGTTTCTCATTACCATAAGATTTTTGTGCCACCTGAATAAAAACAAATAAAATGATTAGAATTACAAATTAACACAGAGTGCTGGATTGATGAAACTTGACCCTTGAGGGAATTGAATTAATTTTACCTTTGCATGAAGAATCACAATCACCATGTCACTTCGTTCTCTCATATATCGTTCCATTGCTTCACGAGTAAGTCTTTTATCTTCAATTGTCCGTTCCAGTAATCGGATTGGAATATTTGAATGATTAGAAGGTACAATTTGTCCACCGCCACTATGCATTCTGTTTGCCAGTGAACCAGACTGAGATGATGGGCTCGGCGGCGTTTGCACAAATCCAGGCAAACCGTATTGATGAGGCATTTTTGAATTAATTTGCATTTGGACGTCGAATTATCAATTAATTTACGTAAAATACATCTGTTATCAGCACATAGTTAACATAAACCAGATTCCACTTAGGTTCCCAGGAACAAGTGACGAAGGCAACTTCACTTTTTATTATTCGTCACAGCTCTGGAACTGTTTTTCCATCAGGCCCAGACACTCTAAACACTGTAGCGTCTATTTTGCTATGATTTTTACACAACTAAACACCCGAAATTAATAGTAATTGTAATTTATTAAGAGGAATACACCGAAAACTGAGTTCCAAAGCGAACTCAAAACAAACAATAATAAAACACCATAACCACACTTCTTGTGCTTTCAGTTATACCGAATTGCAGAACCAGACAGAATCACCCGTAAACAGAGATAAAATCCTTATTTTTCTCAATAAAATTCAATCCCAAAGTAATTGACTGGTGCTAGTTGAACATTAAATTAACTGTTTGTAAGTATTTTATCACAATAACTATCCGAACAAATTTAATATTCGTCCAAATAGACTTTAGATTCACTTTACTTTTTGATTCCACTTTATTTATTTTAGCCAATACGAAGTATCTTGAGAGAATGTTTTGTATTACTTTTCTTCCCGATGTACAAATAGCGTCTGTGAGTTCATTCAGAACAGCTACCAATGTCGAGTCGATCGTTACGGGTAAAACAACATTTTTATTTTATCGTATTGGATGGGAAAATTATAACTAGAGTGGGTATACACAGTATATGGCCATCAGAAACTCGCTCGCTATTTGGAATTGAGCAGCTGCAACAATTCACCGACAGTAACTGGTATAGTGTACGGTAGGTGTTTCTGCTTATGTACACGCTTATATTTTGATGGTATTTAATGATACAATTTGTCTATATTGCATTAAATTCAAGGGGTTCTTGCGGTACCGGGATTCGCAGTGACGTTGGTAGATATTCGCCTTCAGGATTTGATATGAATTTTGAACAGCTGGTATGCTACGAATGTTTAAATTAAGAGTCCTTTATAACGGTCAGGTATTTACATTGATATTACTATGCCACTACTGCGACGTTAGCACTGCTGAATTGCCCACATAGCCATTCCATCTCAGGATTTATCTCTATCAAGTACCACAACTAGTAAATGTGATACGAGATAATTGCCAATGATGAACAAAATGAAGATCTCTCTTATGTATAGCATACAACGATGAACGTAGTGCAAGAGCAATGCTGGGAAAAAAAAGTTGTAGAAAACATTTACAAGCGAAATGAACGGCACGAGCGAGAGAAATACGTTTGAATTTAATTGAACACCTGTTTGACTCTGAAATTTTCCCATAATGTTAAATATGCGATACATCAGATTATGAAGAGTCTTTTATATACGGTTGGAAACTAATCCAACTCAAACATTATTTACTGAACGTAACATATTGATTACTTTACGTTACCACCGTTGATCGTATGAGTAAGGGATTCTCTATTAAGAATTTATTTATGAATTTGATTTCCCTTACCATGTTTTAAAAGAGTGTACATACATATCTACATAAATATGATGAAATTAATCAATTGAAAATTTTAAATATTTACATCAATAACTATTGATCGATGCAAAAGTTTATTTGTTAACAGAACACTTGAATATATTCACATCCAGCTATAAATTTGTTTAATAGCAAGTAGTATCATTAGGGAACGGAAAAGGAATTGCTTACAAAACAAAGATTTTTAATATAAAGAATGAGCGACCAGAAAAAAAAAACGAAAAAAGAGAGCAAAATGAAAAAAAAAAAAATCAAATCGTGGGAATAAATTCCAACTTCCAGTGTTTGGACACTAATTACCATTGAAATAATATTCATTATTAAAATACATAGCTGAAATTGATGGGGAACAAAATAATATTTGAACATAATCTCGTACGCCAATTCTGGCTGAATGAAAAGAAATCATGTTTATATATAAAATCCAACAAATTTATTAAAATATGTTGTGGGTAACAACGATATTAAGGTGATACAATACAGGTGATTAAAGAATTTATTAAGAGAATTCGCATGAATCTTTATATATTATATTATTCCCAATGTGCATTGAATTGTAGATGATTTTGTTTTATATTTTATTTTGTGTAATGGAATACAATCTCATGAATAATTAATGGGTTATATCGTGTGAGATTTTAACAAAAATTAATTACTACTTCAATGAAACACATGATATGGATGTATGATAAGATACAAAATGAAGATGATATCCACTGAGTACTTAAAGTAGATGGATTCTATTTTTATGAGTCGATTGTTTCCATCACCCTAGATTTTCTTTTTAACAAACACCGTTAGTTAAGTGAATATTTTGTTTTTTATCTTATGCGCTTCACTGTATGTATGCGTGGGATTTTTTCTGTTTTAAATGTGTTCGTTAAAAATCCTTTTCAATTCAACGAGGGATGACTAATTCATCAAAATTATAATATATAGAGAAACATTAAATGGTAAGATCCCAATAAAGTTTAAAGAACCACAGAGAATTTTAATTATGATTTAAAGAGCCACATTTAAAGTCATGCGATTAACATACTGTGTCTGATAATACAAATATTTAAAATTAACGTGAATGCAACAATGCATATAAAAAAATGAACTGAAGCATCAAAACGTACAAAGGGGCTGACTATACATATACAACAAAAGGGAAGTGGTTTAAATCAAATCGATGTAACAGTTACAACTCTACTACGGCTACATATTTAATATGGAATACGAGGAAAAATTAATGCAGTGACGAAGGAATCTACGAATAAAGGAGAAAGAGAAATGAAACCAATATGTTTTATATAAAACATTGGATTGTTTATAAATGGAATACATTACTTATTATCATAAATTGAAAATGAGTACGCGAAACGTAGTTCATTTAAGGTGACCGTGGGAACTTTTTCATCTGATCATTTAAATTGGATAAAAAAAAATACATACAAGCGGTGAAGAATTCAAAGCACACACAGTGAAATTCAATACGCATGAGGCAGTATTTTTAATATATCTGGTATGTATTAAATGCTATCTGGTTTATGTATACTATTACATTTCAATAATCTTCATGTTTTAGATATCCAATGTTCATTGAAAGTCTCGTGGATACTTAATAATATTGAGTGGGCTATCTTCTAGTGAAAATCAAGGCTGATATTTGATTGATTTAAATAGCAACTTCTTTTAGAAAAAGTGCAATATTGGTAGCAATTATAATATTTGTCTGTATGAGAATTGCGATATTGGTAAGCTTCTGACTAGCTGAAGCTAATAGCTCCATATTCAGATAAGAAGTAACTAAAAATTGAATTAATAAACAATTTCGCTATTTCTTCAGAAAATGTGTCTTCGCTAAATAGTTCCAGAGTTACTCCGCTCTGTTCTGTTCGGATCGAAGATTCATAATACTAATTGTAATAGTTACATTTCCAGCCTCAATCGCAACTATTTATTTAATGTGCCAGTTTGATATTGGCTCACGAACTACCATAAAAATAAAAATGTTGCAAGAACATAAAAATGAATTTCCATTGGATTCAAAGTATTTAGGATAGACAATCTGTTATGATTACTCTGATTACATTTATCTAATTGTCCTATATTGTGGTGATAGTTACAGTGTATTGCTGATAATAAATTTACCTAAAATTACAAATATTTGAAAATCTATAGAAAAAAACCGTTAAATTGCATTATTTTAAAATAACGTTAATTCAATCAACATTTAATTAGCATTGATAAACTCATTTATCACCTTTTAATCAATCTTCTAATACAATTGATTGCAAATTAATGTGCATGAACTATATAATTTAATCTCATATAGTGCATTTACTAAGGATTACAATTATTAACAAGAAAAAAACGGATATAAAATTCATTTTTTGGAATGACATGTTATTTCTTTATTAATACGTCAATAAAAATTGTTGTAAAATAATCGCACATAAATTTCATGGCAATTTCATACGGAACCATATTTAAATCTGCTTTTATGGACTTTTATTTTCTTTCTTTTCCGTTAATACGATATTTTTATTCAAACAATATGCGGTCATTTCTATACCACGTCTGCACATAATTCGATTTAAATATGCTTTCGATCAATAAATGATCTCAATAATAAAAACTAAAATATGTATGAATAACTAGCTTAAAAACCATCAATTTCTAATAGGTATTTTTAAAAAATAACAGAAAATTATAAATATTGGGTTATATTCAAATAATAGTGTTGATTTTTCGTTATCATCTGTGTTTTGTTTCCAGTATCCATCCATTTGAATATTAATGAATATCGAGAAAAGTAGAAACTCTTTCAACGTTAATTTAAATATTTAATCAATTTAGGTTTCTTTTAAAACTAGTAATAATATGTTCCCCCGAAATTTCATACAAATTAAAAACAAAATAAAACATTTTCCTTCCAGTTAAATCTTCTTTTTGTTTTTGGTGTTTAACTCAATGCAATTAATGATTGTATACTTGATATTATTTATAAACTATTTACATTATTTATCGTCGTATCACGCAATCAACTCTAAAATTTACAATGAAATGAGTCGTGCAAAACCGATTAATACATTCAATCATTTTGGTTTTTATTAAACGTAACTAATGTGTTTTATATTCTGTTTGCTAATAAAAATTATAAAATAAATGTGTAAATAAATGTTTTCTTCTAGACCAAACGCATATTGCTTGGGGGACCACAATATATTGTTTCCTATATCCAGTTTATGATATTCTTTAATTGTTTAGTTGGTATTCAAATTTTTACTTAGATCCATATTAACCCACGGTTTGTTGAATGCTATTTTGTGAACGCCATGAATACAGCCCATATCATACCATTGGCATTCGGTTTAGCAGCTTCCACTTCAAAATCTAAATCCAATAGTTCTCTTACACGTTTCATAGCGACCTCATAATCATCATCATTCAATGGTGCAAAGGCATTTTCAAGCACATCACTAGCATGGGCCAAGAATAACAAGGACAGTAATCTCTTATCCATTCGTTGTGGATCATTGATCCATTTCGATAATACCGATTCTTGTATCTAAAACCCAAAACCATATAAATGATTAGTCATACAACTTAACTGATAAGCGTACAGCATTCATATTCAATTACCTTCTTGACCAATCGACACTTGATTACGTTATCAACTAACGGATGCGTTGTCATATCAAATAATAGGAAGTTTTGTTTTTCCGTAGTTAACACACCTTTTTCAACTAAATTTTTTGCCAATCGTTCTCGTACATTTTTCAATTGATAATGTAATTTTAATGGATTCCATGTTTCACCGCTCAAATATTCAATCCAGCATTGCACGGTTAACGGAGGTTCTGTTTCTTTGATGTGTTTTAATGCCTCATCAAGCAGCGTATCACCAGTTGGAGTATCTGATTTCAAAATAACTTTTCTAAAAAACCGAATCAAATTATCATTAAATTGTATTTAGTGCAATAATCACTTCAATATCAATAGATAAACTATGATTTTACCTTGAGGTCAAACCTCTCCGCCGCATACCAGCCTTTTCTAATTCTACTCGGCCCCGAATTCCTAATTCTATTAAGATACATCCTCGTAAACCACTACTGATACAATCATTCCAAAACGAAGTGTAGCCCTGTCATAAATAATTCAGAAAAAAAAATTCCTTGTACTAACTTTTTTTTCAATTAACAAAATTCAATTACGAACAATAGTAATTGGTGTACGGTCTAAGTAATTTTTTCACATTATATTAAGCTAATAGCACACATTATAAATAACTCATAGGAAATTGGCCCAAAAAAATCATCATATTGTTCATGAATATGATTATTGAATTATAATCTACAGTCACAATCGTATCGTAAAGCATACATAACTGATTGTAGCACAATTTAGTTCAAATAAGTATAGAACTAATTTATGATAAATAATAATTGCTGATAAGAAATTTTTATTCTTCCTATTTAACATTTATTTACAGCCAGCCACAATACGAAAATAAAATTGACACTTTGTTACTTTGCTACCATTCCAATATACAATTATAATGCATATCAATAGAAATGTTATTCATGTTTTGACTGAATACTTGTTTGAAATATTTAAAAATGAATACCGATTCACAAGAAATCTAAATAATGATTACACGGGCACTTATAAAAATAGGTACAGTCGTTTCATAAAAATACACTGTGAGAAGCGGGGAAACAAATCTCTCACATAAACAAATCAAATGAATAATTTCTCTCTGCATTACGAATCAATTAATTGAATTAGGTAATATCACAGTGAGGCAACACCAATTAAATTCATTAGGGAGAAGGGCAACGAAGATGATGATGTGTGATATACCTCTTTGTCTTTAAGGCCGAGAAGAAGCACTTCCTCCATCAATGTGAGACGTGTCTCTTTCGATCCGAAATCTTCAGTTTCCTCATCACGGTCCAGATTTTCATTACTACCGTTGGCTCCGTTACTGGCTGATGACAAACCTGCATCTGATGACTCTGGCTTAAACTTTACACGTCGCACTAATCCTTCAGTTCTATTCATATTTTCTTGTGCTAAATTTATTATCTTGATTTTATCCAAAGGAATTGATCACAAAACGACCCGCTGCTCCCGGATTGACTACAATTACCATTAATTTTTTTCAAAACCTATCTCTGTTACACTTTTACACTACTAATTATTAAATTCCTAAATTGTTCTATTACTAAAAATTCACTTAAACTCTTTAAGTATTTATTTTCCATCCATTTAATGTTTTTCTTCCTCTTCTTTTCCTCTTCTTCTCCTCTTTAATATCAATTTTATTCGTGCATTTTGACGTTTCTCATTTAGAAATGACGTGAGAAGGTAATACGACCACTGACAATTGGACTTGTGGAACTTAACCCACAAAATTGTTGCTATTTAATGATGTTATTAAATTTTAATGTATTAAACAAGTGATTCCACAATGTATTTAATGAAGGTCTTATTATTTTAAAGTATCACATACCTATTTATCAGCAAGAGTTCAAGGTAATGAATTATGTTTCACTGTTCCGATTACAATTAATTTTATCTATTTCAATATAATGCACAAGACATATATGAATTAATATATCGGATATTACATTATAACTTAGCATAATGCATGTTCAAAGTAGGTGTAAGTAGGTGCATTCAAAGATTCTCATATATTAGTATAAACAGCAGTTCTATATTACAATACAAACAGTTATCGCTAATGATCCAACATCATTCTATTAATTTTTCGAAACCGCTTACTTAATTAATTAAATAAAATGAACGAATAAAAAAAATGACTGTTATTTTATTTATTTGAAATTGAAATATGTTCCAAAAGTGTTTGCAAATTCATATGCACTAACTATAGTAACGCCATCTGCAATTTTGATGAACATTTTGAAATTGTACAAAATTCATAACAAAACGAACAATTTAACGGGATTCATAACAAAACTAATTGTGTGATAGGAGATTTAAAAGGACCTTTTTGAATAGTTACGATTATTTAAAATACAACCACATATTCCTACTTTAATATATTTTATAGCAGACAGTGTTTTATTTTGGAAATATTCTGTTGTTCTATCGTTTGGTCAGTTCCGTTTATAAAATTTGTGAATTAAGTGTTTCGCCTTGAACTAGTGTTGTCCTGTTTGTATTATTTGCCGATTCCAGAATGGAAATATTATCAAGTGCCAAGTCATTAAAGTGTATCTCGTTTCCCGATTTATCAATCAAAGCGGTTCATCGACCAGATTTAAAAGATGCAGAGAGCTTACATTTTGAGTTCTTCAATAGAACCAAATACTTTTTCACTTTGAGTAAATCTTTCGGATTGGAGTTGTTTCGCATTGGCAAATCGAAACAAAGCTCCAGCGGATCAGATGGGAATAATCCGAGTTATTTGCAAAGTTGTAAGCGATACCGGCTGGACAATGTGTCCTGTATCGGTTGTCCAAGGAAGAGTTTAAATGAAGTCGCCATTGGAATGGATAATGGGTTCGTGAAACTTTACGACTTCCGAACTTCAATGGAATTCACAAAGAAAATAAATCCCGGTAAGTATTTACTGTTGCTATTTATTAACAGTGGAATATCTATAATTCATATTTATTTGTAGACCGTATTAACAATAGTGTGTTACACATTGATTTCAATGCACAAGATGAATACATGTCAACAGTTTATGAAAACGGTACTGTTTCCATATACGGAGTGAATACCGGTATCAAAGTCAAATGTATAGAGACATTTAAAATGTATATTCATATTATCCCACTTGGAATACATTTTCTAATGTAATTCTTTTATTGTAGACCTACATTGGCAAGATTTCATCCAATTAAGCGCTTCCACTTGGCTGTGGGCACACTCAGTGGTGGTGTTAGCATAACAGATGCACAAACGGCCAAACAAGTATTCCGCTACAAGGAGGCGCATATGGCTCCAATGCGTGATTTAGCAATGTGTCCAGAATCTCCTGATACTCTAATTACAGTTGGTTATGATTGCCTTATCAATATATTTGACACCAGGGATAAGTCTGCACGAAGTAAAAATAAAACAACCCATCCTTTAAATTGTTGCACTCTATCAGACTGTGGTAAATTTTTATGTGTGGGAACGTTAAAAGGTGAATTAATTTCTTATGATGTACGAAACTTAAGTACTGAATATGGAATGGCAAATGTCCATGATGATTCGATTTGTCGTCTACAGTTTATAACTGGTTTAGAATCGAAAAATGTGCGTGCTAGTTTACATATGGAAGCTAGATCTCGCCAGTCAGTAAGCTCTGTTGATGTCGCTGTCTCAAATAATGAATACAGTTCTGTTATGTCGTCTAGGAGACCAACAAAGAGAGATTCATTTGATGATATATTTGATATTTATGGTGCTAATGCATGTGTTGGAAGGAGTAGTAGTATAAATAAAAAATCTACTGAAAGCAGTGATGATAGTTTTCTTGATTGGGATAATTTCAATCGAAATATTAATGATATGCCGCAACTACGTTTGAGTACCGCTCCAAGACGTGGACGCTCTAGTTGTGTACCGGATCAAGCAGTCATTGTTGAAGATGAACGTGAATCAGGAGAACTCAGTAATTATTTGAATGATAACCAAAGTCGGTTGAATAACTTTCATCCTGATGGTAATGAGAATGAACTAGATACTAAACCATCATTGAATGATAGCAGGAATATAACACTTCGGAGACCAAAAATAACTAGTACTCAAAGTGAACAATTCACTAACGCACTCGAATCTAAAACGAATGGCGAGTATAAGCAATCACAGTCAATGGTATTAGCGAATAGCAATGATGGAATATTTGTTACTGCAAAATCAGATGACGATAAGGAAAATGTTTCAATAAATCGTCGATTTCAAACGCATTCAACACGTAAATCAACGTTGCCAACTGTGAGAGAAGGTGTTCCAACAAGCATCAATTCATCTGAATTCAATTTGTTGATAGAGAAAATGAATGAATTGGATGCGAATATAAAACAGATGCAAACGAATGTAAATGATGAAATGAAAAACTTGAAGTGGAATCTATCTCGTGTCCATTGGGATGTGATATCGAAATTATACACGAGTACATTTAATTTATTGAAGGAGCCAACTAAGAGTATTGAAGAAATTCGTCAATCAGTTGAACTGATGATAAATGATAATACCCTGGTACAAGAAATTTATCGTCTTCGAGAAGAATCTGCCAATTTGAGGCAACAATTAGATTTAATGAAAAATTCTAAGTAAATTTGTAATAAAATTATAAGTAACAATTTTAAAACTAAGAAGATTGTTAAAATTATTAAATTTCTATTGAAGTTTTATTATATGTTCTTCAATAAGTTATAAAAGAATATTTGAATGAATGATCATACGTTTAATTATTATCGGGAAGATGCTTTCCTCAACTGTTGACTGAGGAATAATTCATTGACGAACCAATCCTCTTCAGTTTCATCAATGAAGGCATAATAATCTGAATAATCGCTTATACCAGCTAAGTTACTGCGTTCACGATGGAGTGCGGGTGTATCTCTTGATATTTCGCTACCAAAAAACTATAAAATATGAACAATTCAATTTAGTTATCTCGAATAAGTGTCAGTATATTAATAAGTAAATACCTGTGATTCATCAATTTCATCTGTTTCTGGGTCACGTTCCGCGATATCGTGCAACTCATAGGGATTGGTGTGGTAGGACATATCATTGTAATAATAGACTTCAGACTCAGGTGGTGGTTCAGTTAATTTGATATCATCTTCCTGTTGGAGATGCGTCGCTTGCAAGTCATTATAATCTTTTGGGCTACACAACGGTGTATTAACTTCCTCCATACAATCGAATAGCTCATCATGTATTTTATAATATTGTTTTTCATAATCATAACTGACTATGTTAATAAATCTCTGTCCCCAAAAAATTTCACGATTTATATAAGAACTTCTTGCTTGTGAAATTTTTCCGGTCGATGGTGAGCTTCCTGTAATAGCCACAACGATCTCAAACCTGTAACGATGAACCATTGCTTTAATAGTTTTCAAATGGAAATAGTATTTTTGAGCATCACCTAGTATCCAATAATTTCTTTGCAGATAATTCGTACAATGGACTGGATTCATCAATCACATGACAAATAGTGTGTGGTAAATTCATTAAAAGCCGTTCATGTTGATCAATTTTCAGTTTATGATGAAATTGGGCATTTTTCTTACCGTCAGTTGAACTAAAAAATTAAACCGTTTATTAAATATAAACCACACAATGTTTCAACAATGATACATTTTATCTTGGAACCAATATGCTTCTAATTTAGTTCCAATACAGTAACTTTCACAAATATCATGGATTCTCCAGATAAGACAGTATATTCCATCTCGTTGACAAATAACGGCTCGTTTACTGAATCGCATTCCTCGTATATTGCGTCTTGGCCGAGACATCTTAATGAACACAATTGCTGCTAAACAACCATCTATCATTATACCAGTCACAATTTGCATAGTAAATACAAATATTGCTTCCGGACATTCTTCACTAGGATAACGTTCACCGAAACCTATCGACACTTGAGTTTCAACACTATAGGCAAAGATTCCAGTGAAATCAAATACACCTTGGATGCAAGGTTCCCTGCCATCTCCCATTCGTTCACCAGATAACGGATTTATATCTAGATCTCCATGTGCTAATGCAATTACATACCAGATTATTGCATAACCCAGCCAACAGCCCATGAAACTCGCCCAAAAGTATAAACATACCCAACGCCATTGAGCATCTACCTAATAAAATGCACTTGTTGCAATCAACTAATATACGTAACTATATCGCAAACAAAAACTATATAATAAATACCACTGTAGTGACAAAGTCTGAAAAATATTTAATTGTTTGTTCTGGAACGTGTTTTAATGCAACATTTTTTGCTCCTGATTTTCGGATTACACGCCGTGATGGTCGGGGTCTAAATCCTTTGGTTGAGCTAGCAGTACTCTGGTAACTCATTGGCGACAAATCTTCATATTCATGCATTTTCACCACAATATATTAAATAAAACCACTTTACTTCCTTAACAAAATTTAAATTATATAATTTTAATCCAAAGATAATCTAACACTAAATGCTCTTGAAACACACTGACTATCGTTTTATCTAAATATTCTTATAAAATAGATCTTATCTTATGTACAGTTGCCATATTAATCGCTAAAAATTTATCAACAAAATCTAAAGTATAATAGTTAATACAGTAGCGTAGGTTGTAAATAATTTAATGTAATTACTACACTTGATCATTATTCAGTTTTTCAATGTCGGTTGATTTTCGTTTAGCCCTCTCTTCGGCCTGACTTATCTCACTTAAACGGTTTGTTAATTCCCTAGCTAAATCATTCATTTGCTTTTCTTGATGCTGTCGTATTATTACATTAGCATCTTCCGCCTTTTCATTTTGTATATTTTCTAAATCTTCTTGACTCTTGGATTTGTTCATAGAACTTGATGGAATCGGTTCAATGACAATATCACCAATCTAAAATTGAATTGAAATAAATAATTAAGTTACGATGAATATTAAGTGTATACTAACTGGTTCCATGCTATAAACATTATCAATTTCATTGTGATGGGGATGTCCCAAGTAACCAGACGAATCTGAATCACTATGGACCATATATTCATTCGGATTATCATAATAATTGTGCACTTGTGAATAGATTTCATCCAATTGTTTTGCACTACATAAAGGTGTATCAATTGGTATTGTTTCATCAAAACGAGTAAAATCAACAACATATCCCTCTTGATTTTTATCATAGCTAACGATATTCATAAACCGATGGCCCCACATTATTTCTCGGTGCAAATACGAAGTACGAGCTTGAGTCATTTGACCAGTTGATCGCGAACTTCCCGTTAACGTTACAATTATTTCAAATTTCTTCTCAAGCACATCTCTTGCCGTAAAATTATACAACGGACTATCTTGATCAATTATATGACAAATGGTATATGGGAATATCATAAATACATCGCCTTTATTATCCAATTTGATTTCTTGCTGGTGTTGGCGTAAGTGCTCTCCTTCATACGTACTAAAATATCAGAAAAAGAAAATATTTATTTACACAATGACTTCATTATTAGCCACTAATGGTATTACATTCGTTCGCTTAGATAGTATGCACGAACTTTACTATGAATCACTTGTGCTTGTATGATATCACACAAACGGACCAAAAGACACAGTCTACCGTTCCTCTGGCAAATTAACGCTTTTTTACTAAATTGCATATTACTCAGGTGTCTTGTTGGCCGAATCATTTTCGCATAAACTATACCAACCATGGCTCCTTCGATTGCAACACCAATAACTAATTGGATTACCATTAAGAATAACGCTTCAGGGCATTCTTCATGTGGATACTTATTACCATAACCAATTGATACCTAAAACAAGTTTTCATAATTGAATGAAATTCATATTGCCAAAAATTAAATACAAATCACTTGTGTCTCAATACTGAACAATAGAAATCCAGCAAATGAACTAGCACCTTCCACACACGGCCGATCGCCATCACCCAAACGTTCTCCTGTTTTTTCATCAAATAATAAATCACCATGAGCATTGGCAATTAAATACCACAAAACAGCAAACAATATCCAACAACAGAAATAGCTTAATGTAAAAACTAGTATGACATAGCGCCATCGTTCATCAATCTACAATTAAATATACTTAATGAGTTGATATTGAAAAACAAACGAAACGATAAAATTCTCATAAAAAATATTCTTACCAAGGTATTCACGAAATCCTTGAAAAATTGTACTGATCTCCTGGGAATATTGATATAATCAATATGTTCTTCACCTGCTTTATCAATTACACGTTTTGATCGAATTGCACGATTACCTGCGTGAGATTGATCCCGTCGATTCCGTAAACTATACATACTTTCGGCGCGATGAATTTCGACTGGAAACTGTAAATCTAAAAACAAAACAATCGAAATAAAAATTGTTTGAAGATAACTATACTTATATGTAATTGTACAGGTGTATTTTGGGTTCGCTTACTTTTAAAATCGTCGGTTTCAATTTGAAAATCGCACAATGATTCACACGGTGTCCACTGTACAGAATCGACTGTAAACGAAGCTGCTTCATAATCGGTTCCATTCTTAAGCTGTTCAACCATTGGATGTCGTTTTGCATACGGACTACCATCAAGCGAATAATCAAAATCATTGATTACAAAGTCAGCGGAATTTATCCGTTTGAATTCGTCAACACATATTTGTTCTGATTCAAGTTCACGGTTTCGTGGTTTCCTTCGCGAATATGGACTAGCTGGAGGTGTGTAACTGTCCTTCATTGGAACCATTTCATATTGCATCACAGAGTCCCCACTCTCTTTTTCGTTTGAAGTCGATGGCTTCAGTGGAGTTAACTGTATATGCTGTTCCATCATAAACAATCACTATTCACTAGATTTTCACAAACACTGAATGGAATTAAATGAAATTTAAAATTCACAAATCTAATTTAAAAAATAATTCACAACTGCACCTCTCTTTTACGATCGATTTAACTGATGTAGGATTGTTTTATGTTTCGACACATTATAATCAGTTTTGGTTGAGACATAAAAATTTTACACCCAACAGACAAAAATTTTTAAGATAAGATAAACTTATTTTTGGGGTTTCTGAACTAAAATTTTATGAACAATTCAATGTTTCATTCAATATTTTTGCATCTAATTATTGATTAAACGTTGAAATTTAATTGAAATAATTTTCAATGAACAAAGAATACATTTTTGCAATATAACAATTAATAAAACACACAAGTATTTAATCGAAAATAATTTTGTTTTACAAGTTTTATGAATGATTTCACGGTTCAGTGTACACAGGTAAGAGTTATCGTTTATACTAACAAGTGGGATTGTTTGATTCAGTTGAGTATACGATAAATATCCCCATTAAATTTACTATTATATATAAAAAATCGGAGTAAATGAATGTAAGCTAACACAATTGTAACAGCCAAATAGGTAAACGAGATGAAACGTGTAATTTTAAATATTATTCAGCTAGTAAATGTGAGTGTGTGAATGAGCGTTATTCACATATGAATTGTGTGTAATTTTACCGGCAATCAAACGAGAATATACAAGAAATGTAATTAGAAGTTACAAATTGCAAAGTAAAGCTTTAATTCACCATTTTTTTGATAAAATCTTTACGAGCAG